>JAQGBJ010003166.1:0-13585 GCA_034698345.1 Sphaeridia pumilis
GGAGCTCTTGTCTTACTATAATCTCTGCTTATGATTAATTAACGCATGTCAAAAAGTTGTACAAACAACTTTTACATCTAATCAGAATCACACTTCCGGTCGACCTTTTCTCAAGCTTCCACAGTAAGTTCAAACGGAACCAAGTCCAGCTTGGAGTATAGAAATCAACTTCATTAATTCCATGTCCACGTCCTCAAAACCTGTCATTAAACCGCCTTTTCTCGTTCCCGTTTTTATCTCTTCGAATCGTTACGACCGATAGTTAGTTTGCACTACAGTTTCCACTTTTTGAATATATACAAGTTTTCGTTCTCATGCGGATAACGATTAAACCGCGGGCTCTCATATCAATAAAAAGCATCATTTTGCCTTGTGTAAATTACAAGAGTCTCATTGCCTTCGACGAGGAAGAGAGAAGCGAATCTTTCCCGCCTTCCCCATCTACCAAGCTGGCAATTAGCCATTATCAAATTGCCAATCATGGCCAATTTACATTCAATTACAAACGATAGAGACAGACACGTTTACGTACGTGAACCGATGGCAAAATGGCATTTTTCTCTCTACAATATTTGATCCTTTTAGAAGCGTCTAGCGAAACAACAAATTGCCGTGCCAGACGCTATAGCAATCTCTAGAGCTTTTCTACAAGATTTTCTAGAACCGTGGATTTACTTGTTTTCATCGTAGATCCACTTGAGCTGAATAAACTACCGTAGTCTGCCTCCTTCTCAACACTCTCAATCTTCTAGCGTCTAGTTTTCTAGTTCCCTATAGTTTCCTAGAAGACCCCAACGCTTTCTTCCACTCGACTTCATCTCCAGATCTTCCAAATACTCCAAAAACGGACTTGATGAATTTTTTTACTTGATAAAAATCTTGACTTTCTTCATTCCTCCGTATCTTCTACATATTTTTCACTTTTCATCCTAATCCCCAATGTAGACCTCATCAAATTATATTGCTGCTGGCGTCATTTCACCTGCAAAAATTCGCAAAAATTCATCTTTTGGATATGAATCGCCTTGCAAAATTTTCACCAAAAATAGCCTTTTCTCAAGAGAGAAGCTTACGAATCTCCGTTCAAATCTGTACTTTTATCGAAATTGATCCACTTGAAGTGGCAGGAACAGGAGAGCAGAAGCAGAGGATCACATGGCGTCTCATCGTTACCGAAATTGCCAACGATATCATCTTGCTTTTCTAGAGCTTAGGAGAATCTCAGAAGTCGTCCTCCCCGTCAATCCATTTCCAAGAAGATAAAGCAAAGTCAACTCCTGCTGGCCTCTATTTTCTAGCCGTTGCTTCTAGGTTCTAGAATCTAGAAACATCAAAAACTAGTATATTAGAAAGTGAAGCGTCTTCTTCCAAACCACAAGAAGGCAAAAGGGCCAGAGTGGAATATGAAACCAACCACAATGACGATGGTCTGTGGTGCATATTTTGAAACTTGCTCCAAGGTATTTTCCAGTGAGTGAAAGAGGTTCATGGCGTCAGCGTTTTCTAGAATATTATTTTAGAAGCCTAGGGTATCCGCGAGGCAATTTTAGACATCATCATAGAAGCTTCTCTTGGATGCCTACAGATGTATATCAAAATTCTTATGGAGTCTTGAAAAGCCTTCAAGCTTGTGTGTGGTACTTGCGTTCTTCGCTATGAGCTTCGCTAAGAGCTCCTTAACAACGGGAGCCGTTACTAACCATTATCGTAATCATTTAGCTTCACGTTCAAGCTGATACCTCAGATTCGATAACAACGCAGCGGTCGCCATAAATGACGGACTTCAGTGGCGGTAATTGCTGGTGGTCAACAAGTTTACCTGCGGTTAGCTCCTTTGAAAAAATTCAAGGCTAGGACAAACTGTAGCTATTTTCGAAGGCTTGAAACGCCACAAGTCCTTGGTTCAATTACTACCCGGAGATTTAATTACCGAAATTAACTTGACCTCTTCAAGTTAAACGGTTTAAAGATTAAGAGCCGGCACTTAGCTGCGGAAAGGCGTTTTAAGCTCGTTTTAAGCTGTAATACAGCAAATGCTAGGCTCTTCCAACGGCTTCCAGCCAAAGAAAAGACAGAATTTTTGTGCTTCTTCACTCGCCATGATATCTCCTTAGGTTTCTAGTTAATGTGGAGACTCGCTGAGAATACCTGCCCGAATCCCGTCCGTCCATCACCGCTGACATTTATGAACCTGTCCAACAACTCCAGACACATATCCATTTCTCCATGACAAGACACAGCTCACACAAAACAAAACAAAGCCTTTGCTTTTTACCGTGTCTACCTTTGAATCCATAATCTCTTTGATGCATATCTTTACTTGCTATCACCAAATTATTAAACAGCTTTCATCTATCCCATCCAGTCAGCCGTATCAAAATATCAAAGATCTATCCCGTAAATTCCATATAAAAGTGTTATTTTATCTCGTCTCAACTTCAAGCAGATGCTGCCTAAAACAGATCGTCAAGAATCCATACCCCGCTGCCCTCATATCACGTTCAATTTCCCCATATAAAAGATTTGGAGGATTCGTCACATCAAATCACGTCCGTCCAACTTGGACTTTGATACTTCAGCAGCCCCATACAGTAATGTCGATTATATTGACTTGTCAAACAACAACCATGAGCCTTCAGTGCCTTTCCCAACTTGCAAGCTATAAAAACTGTTGGTCGTAAAAAATAGTAGTTTCTCACTCAATATCAGCGACCATTTCCATTAATCAATGCAACTGTATAACAGGAAAGTTGCTTGTTGATGAAACCATCAAAACTGCATCGCCAACTCGTCGCCGTCGTCATTCCATCAAAAACACATAAAACTTTAGCTTGACGCCTCCATTGACCTTCAGGAGGTCAGTTTTGGTTCGTTTCAAAGCCATCAAGCAGTATTCAGGCTTCAGAATTCTGCCTTTTTGAGAGGTCTTTCAAAATCCCCAGTTCTGCCGAGCTCCTACTGTCGCACTCCTAATCAAGCAACCTAGAAGAGTAAAATCCAATCCAAAATTAGTAAAATCACCCCAGCGTAACATTACATCAGATTAATGGCCGTAAACCGGATCCATTCATCTCTCACCTTTACTTTTTTCCCTTTACTTTTCTACCACGTACTTTTGTTCCAACTCAAGCTTTTGCAATTTCTATAAAAAGTCCCCTATGAAATCAACGCTCGTTCCATCAGATCCACAGATTTCTGCCTCAGCTTCCCCACTTTTTAAGCTTGCTGGATGATATAACCCCAGACGAGTCTCAGGAAATCCCGCTTTCTGCTTCACTAAATCTCGTGTTTGCCCCACTGATCTTTGCTCACTTCCATGACGTCTTGAATCTTGTTTCTTCCCAAAAACCTAAAACAAAACCAAAAGTTGCAATTAGTTCTCCATTTACGGCTTATAAGAACAAGTTTCACATGCATATTCAACGATGACATTTTATCTCACCTCTTTCACTCGTTTCTTGTCCATCCAAGCGTCGTCTGAAGTTCGGAGACATGACAAAACTTTTATCGAAATATTCCAGTGCCTTCTGTCTCTGCAACTTCTTCTTTTTCCAAATAACTCAATTTCAAACTTGTCACAACAACAACAGTCGGCAGCCCTTCTCCAGTGTCTTCGTCTTCCATATTTCCTTCGAACCCTAAACCTTGCTCTTCTTCTGTTGACTCCTTCCATGTTTCCACCAGCCAAAAACAAGGCAACTCAACCAAAACTCCATATATAAATATTGTTTGTAGATAGAAAAATTCTTGCTTTTTTCCTTGCTTTCTCTCAAGACTCGAGACTTGAAGAGACGTCACTCCAACAAACTTTTCACACACTTTTCCCCAGACTCGAGACCAAAACACACTTGAAACCGCTCGCCAACCGCCGCTCAACTTGAAATCTTCCGTCCAATTTCTTCCTCCATTCGGCGAAATCAAAGCGAACCATAAAACTTGCTCCTTTCGTCTTTGTTTACAACCGAGGTTTCATCAAGTACCAAACTTTTCTTGAGTGAATTTTCACAAGCTTTTGGCTATTTTCGGGGCTTCAAAGACATACAAAAACAACGCTAACCGATTCATTAATGACCTGACTGACTGACTAACTACATCAACATTAATTATGTTCACCTCACCGCATTTCCACTAGATTCCAGTCGTCTAATTCTTCTAAAAGACAAGCTAATAATCAATACACCTTAAGCACTTTCAATCAGTCACCTTCAACTTGAACCAACCTCCTTACAGAATTCTTCTAGAATTCCTTGGCCATGTTCTAAAGCGAATCAATTTGCAGCCGCCACAACAAAACTAGTAAATAACCTTGGCAAACAAAACCTTTTCAATAAAGCTTCGAAATTAGCTACCGACCTTCGTAGCAACTGGGCAAGCAAACAAGTGAAACAAGACGCCTAATCGGCCTCGAGGGACTCCAAGTCCAAATACAGCGACCGCCTCATTTCCGGTCCATCAGTCCCTTAATTTGGGCATTAGTTGCCGCCTGACTTCAGCCCAACCCAGGCATCTCCAAACAAACAAGGCTTCTGAAAAGAAGCAAACATCAAAAATCTAGTCCAGAGACCATAATACATTTTCATTCCAAGGCTTTCCATCTGTAGAACCAAAATTGGATTTACCGCGGGGTGGTGCTGCTGCTGCTTCATAACCCTTTTTCCTTTTCCCACATCTGCAAACAGGTACACAAGCTGCAGGGGACTGGAACAGACAGATGTGGAATTTTCCAAAGAACATTTTCCAACAGCAGCCTTTTTCTCCCATGTTTACATATAGTATCAAAATCTTGCTGCGTCATGGTTCCCACGCAATTCAACAGCAACCAGAATCTACAACGAGGACAAACGACACTTTTGCAAGTGTATATTAAAGTACCAGCTCAAGCTCCTAAATAAAGCGTCTAGTTCTCTCCCACTAGACTTACAGAGTAGCTTCTTCACAAACTACTTTCTTCTCCAAGGAGCAATTTACATTCATAACTTGCTGTTTGTATGTGTACATTCAAAGGCCATTTCAAAATGCTAATACTCGTTTTTCAATTTCACACAGCCGACCAAGACGAAACAGCAGCAGCTCCGACAAACACCAGCAGTTCTATACTCGAATGCTACGTCTGCCTTCCAGGCGACAAGACTTCGGCGGAAGCCAAGGCCATTTTGGCACTCTTCCCTATCGAAGGCAACTATTCCATTCCAGACTGTATCGCCTTTGCTGACCACAACGCACACCAGTTTCTATTCCCATGTCCGCCCAACTACAAGGGATGTTCACGACACATGGGGCCTGATGGTAAGTTTCTCTGAATTCTCAACTGGTCCTGCAAAATCAAAACAAATGCATTAGGTCACAATTTTAAAACTTGAAAAATAGTATTGACAGTAGTACACAAACCTTTCAAAGCCTCTTGAGCACGCCCCAGCAGAAACCAATTTAACCGAGATACAAAAGATTGTCCCCGAATTGATATTCACCTCATGTTTCTGTCATTTGTCCTCCTCGACTTGCATGCATCAATCCTATTCCAATTAGAAGTTATTGCTGAGGAGTCTTGAATTTCCCAGTACTGCTCCAGTTGCTCAAGCTTTTAAAATCCTTGTTGTTTCAGCATCCCTCGTCTCCCGCAACTGCGCTTCGATGGGCATCGACAGTTGTGCCAACAGCACGAGCACCAACACGGAATACTGCTTCTGCACCGGCTCAAAATGCAATGGCGCCAAACCCCTCCCTGTATTCCCAATGACATCCAGCTCTTCTTCAACCCCCCACACCTGGACAGACCTCGAGACTGACGACGAAGACCTCCTGCCCAAAGAGGACGACGACGGAGTCGAAGGCAGCGGCTCTTATGGGCCAGACCAGCCTTCGAACAACAACGGATCTGGTGGCGGATCCTCTTCATCCAACCGCCATAACAAAGGTCATGAGAAATATGACACGTATCCACATCAACGCAAGTTCTTCCCCAGTACTCACAAAAACAGTCAGGGAAATAAAGCCCAGTCCACTGCAAGTTCGGCGAGGAGGACCATCTCAACAGCCTTGCCCATAGGAGCCCATTGTCTTGTTCTTCTATTATCGGTGGTGCTTGTTCTTCAACATAGAGTATTACGTCTGCTGCTGTAGTCTCAAAACAAAAGCTTCTTCGGAAGAAGCTTTGTTCAATTTTGCCGATCCAACGAGCTGTAAACTAATGTTAAATACACAATATTAAAAGTTCTCACAGGGATAAACGAGTTGAAAGTATATCACAAATTTAGGCACTTACGCGGCTGATACAAGGAGAGATATCCCAAAGCTTTAGCGTTTGCACGTTGAATACAAAAATGTTATAATAACATGTTATGAATGGAGATATTAAATCTGTTGAGCTTTGAGCAAACATTCTTTCTTCTCAGTCAACGAACGTTCCAGGGAATACAAGGACGGAATCATCAAGGACTGACACTGAACCCTGTCTCAGCTCAACGCGTCAAGCGTCAAAAAAGACTTGTAAGGAGCATCCACTGAAACGAGTTCTTTCTCTGGAAAAAGAAAGCTGAGGACTGGAGCCAAATAAGATATCAATCAAAACACAAAATATAACAATAAAAAGTAGCGGGAGAGACAGAGAGAGAGCTTCTTTTCTCATAATACTAATGGATATTATGGATTCTTGCGTGGTGAGCCAGTTCACAGAGCTTCTATTGTCCTACAGAACCTTTTTTGAGCGACGTACAAGGAAAGAGCTCTAGAAACTGATCTAAAAGCCTGGAACCAGCCGAGGAGACTATTCATTTTCCCCGGAAGAAAACTCTTGACGGAATTGAATAACGTTTTTCAGGCTTGACAGACTCGATTTCGCTGTATGTATCTTGCTTTGTGAATTTCATTTTGTATAGTACCTCCACTGGTTTTGGAACAGGAGGAGAAAGTACAATTTCGACAGGGGAAACCTGTCTTTGCCACTCGCCTTAGGATATAAACTTGACGCTATTTCCGCTTTATGTCCAACAGTAAATACGTGCGAAAATACGTCTTTTCCATCATGTCAAGATGGACCGATATGGCACGTGCAAATATATACACTTTCTGCATTCTTCCTTCTGATCCCATCCACAAAGAAATCCGGAAAACATGTAACTACAGCTGGCACATCTAAAACCTTCCTAAACAGACTCGATACACAAAAACGACAGCCAGTTTAACCTTAGCAAGAACAAAAACAAGATTTTATATTCAGCACTTACCGTCATACAGAACGTCCTGATAATGCACATGATCCTTCTCTGCCGCTTTCTCAGCCTCTTCTTGCCACTTTTGGTGCTTCATTTCGCCAACTTGTTCTTCAGTTAATGTTTTGGTGAGATTCAGGGCTGTTGGAGGTGGAACTGCAGCGTAAGAGCCAGTGGCGGCTGTGGCTGAATCAACTTCGTTAGTAAGTTTATCCTTAGCTTCAGTCACTCGCTTCTCAGATTCCAATCGCTGTTCCTGCGCCATCTGTTCGTCCTGGGCGATAGCTTGAGCCAACTCTGATCGCCGGCATTTTCGGGTTCTTCCAAGAGTGTCGATGAATTCCACCAATTCATCACTGGAACTGGAAGCTGAAGTTGGAGCTCTGCTTTTCATATGTTCTTCCAAAGCTTTTTCTTGGAAGTTGACCAAGGAGTTGGCGAGAACAGGATGACTGTGTTCATCGTATCGCAGAGCTTCTGACTGCATTTGATCGTAGATTTTGGCTTTAGCTTCAAGCATGACTCTGGAAAATCAATTTATCTGTTAGTATCACATTTCACATTAACCAGGTTTTCCTGGCTTTAATTTGAATGATGAAACAAACACTAACTTTGCCCTTTCATACGTCTTCTGCTCCTGTGCATGGAGTTCTTCATCCTTAGCAATTCGTTCAGCGATTCCGGCATTTGGTCTTGGTTTCTGATTCTTCTTTGTGGGAACTTTTTGGCTTTTTGCAACTCCTTTGGCCGAAAGCCGGGAGCCTTGAAGTTCGCGTTGTTTACGAAGTACTTCCGCCTTCAGGTCTATCAAGCTCTGGAACACACAACATAGGATTAAGATTGTCGTTTCTGTTACTCGAAATAAAAAATGAACCGAAGTTGTTCAGATGAAAATCAAACTTACCGACGTTGTACCAATGTCAATTTTGTCTTGTCTGTCCATCTTGAACTGAACTTTGCGCAATAAGCAGCACTTGATAATAGCTAAGTCTTTGAATCAACTCAAGGTCCATAAAAATCTTTAACAACTTTAACTTTCCAACGTTTCAATCGAAGATTTTAGATTCAACCGGTTTAAAAATTAAGAATCACACAGCTGATTTTCACATCAAAACAAACCTACTGAACGACAGGACAAGATTTTACACGTGAAAACGGAACGACGAACTCTCTGCGAATCGTCGGTAAGGAGAATTCCGCTTTTTCCGTTTGTTTACATGTGCGTACATAAGGAAATCACTGGACAACAAACTTTTGGCGCCAAAGCAACGGCCGGTCTTCGTTTTCATCCGTCGTCAACTGTTGCAGGATCAGACGTGTGTTAAATTAATTGCAAATTTGTTTTGACACCGGATTATAATTAAATCTCAATTGTTTCGGTGACTAGCAGGAATAGTTCAGTGAATGTAGTTTGGCAGGGATCGACATAAGCTTCACAATAAAATTCCAAGTGAACCAAGTGATTTGAAGAATGAAGCTTTAACCCACGATTCCCAACTTTACAATTTTCAATATCAGTTAAAAGCTTTTCATTTTCATCATGGACGAAAGCGAACTTCGAGTCGCTTTGGACAACGAAGGAGTTGATTTCGACGACGACGATGACGACTTGAATGGCAATGAGGAAGAAACTTGCAAAGGTACAAATCATTTAAAGTCATAATTAGGGATTTCAACAACCCAAACTATCAACAGTTCCTAATGCCAACTTGTGTTTGATGTTTGTAGGTTTCATGAGGGATTTTGCCAGTAGAGAAGGAACTGGAAGGCTTGTCAGCAACTACAGAGTGATTCTTCGAGTGTTGAATAACTTGAATCAAGCAAACAAAGTTACGATCCTTGCAGCTTTGAAGGCTTTGGCAGAAGGTAGGCGATCAAGTGTCTTGTCTAGAGTAGAAACTGTCGTTTTTTGAAGGTGTTGTCCAGGCTAACTTTGATGGTGATTTTCAGGTATTAGCAGCGCTAAGGATGAGGTTCTCGCTGCAAATGGAGACGTCTCGAAATTGAACGCTGAGCAGTTCAAGGCGGCCAAAGCTTCAACTGTGACAGTCTTGTTCTTGTTCTATAAGGCGGTTAGCGAGATTGAGTCCAAGTACTTTGCTGAGCAGCATAACTTGTCTGTTATGGCGGCTGTTCAGGGAAAGGTAATGTTAATTGTCATGCGATTTGAAATATTCACTGTGAGGAGTTTACTTCATAAATCCTGTATTTCAGAAACGAGGGAAGAAAGGAACAACTGGAGCTGGTGCGAATTTCGGGTATTGGGAGCAACACCGGTATGAGTTGGTTATGCAAACTGCACGACTTCTGGAGGCACCTATAGATAAAATCTGGCAGCCTGGTTCGTCTTTGTACAGGTGAGTTAACTGATTGTTTTTCAAGTTCAGTAAGTAGTAATATTTTTAATATCATGTTTATTTTGCAGAGGCGTGACAGTAGCAGTTTCGTCGATTGTATCGAACCCATCCGCAAAGTTGCAAAGGGATCCTCATGTGGCTGACGCAGTTTTCAAAGTTCTTGGATTCCTAGGGGCCAAGTGTGACGAACAGACAGCTATAATTCCACGCTTGATCCAAGTAATGTTTATGCTGTGCAGAAAGCTGTGATATTTCTGTGAAATGCTGTGCTGAAAATGTATTCTTTGGTATCTTGTAGAGCATAAAACTGGATGAAGACATTGCCAAAGCAGTTGCGTACGGTCTCAACATCATGGTCGAACAACATGGCCTGGATAATGCTATTTACGAAGGAGCCCATGAAGTTTTGAAAATGTCGGGATCTCTGGCGGAAAGGGAAACCGTGGCAGATCGAGCTATTGGGGCATTTCTTCAGGAAATTGCAATTCTGAACCCGAAGCTTACCATCAAGGCACTTCCGTTCATTGCCCAGTTTTTGGAAAATGAAGTAAGTTCCGTATGATTTGTTCGAGTGAATATCTAGTTTAGCCATTGGCAATACTGACTATTCATTTGTTTCAAGTCATCAACATTGAGGAGCTCTGTCTTGGCGGTAGGTAGTGAGTTACTTACTTGGTCCAAGGATCAAAGTCTGCAGCCAGAAAATCTTGAAGAACAGGATGCAGAAGCTTTATCTGACTTGAATGACATGAGGGAAGACATTCTACATCACTTCACTGAGCACATGAAAGATACGAACGCTATTGTGAGAAATAAGGTTAGTAAATGAATAGTTTGTTCACATTACCGTTTCAAGATGCGAGGCGTTTTTAAAGCCACAATTCATTCCAGGCTCTGCAAATTATTACGAAGCTGATAGAACACGAAAAGCTTCACTTGCATGAAATTATACCCTGCGCCGAAACAGCTCGTAGACGCTTGATGGACAAAGCTGTTACTGTGCGAAAATCTGCCATTGCCTTGCTGTCTGCCGCAGTGTATTCCGACCCTATTATTGTTAAGGTAAGCTTTGTTCTCTAACAAGTTTCAATCAGCGCAGAGTGCGATCCTAACCTTGCTTTTGTTTCAGTTCACGTCTGCACAGTTCAAAAAGCAAATTCACGAGGTTTGGCAAGAAATCATCAAACTGAGTTCCGACGAATTACAAATGCCAGCCAAGCTGGTTGCTGTAGTTTCCGAATTCGTGCAACTTGTGAGTGATGATGTCTTGGATGACTTGCGACTACCTGCTGGAATAGATGTAAGCCATGAAATTCCCATCAGATGCCAAAATGCATTTTAAAGATAATTGAATGGTGCCTGATGAAATGAATCGTTGCGTGAATTACAGACTCCAGATGCTGCTTTGAAACATGTGGAGGAGCTACTCAAGGATAATGAGTTCTACAAGGCTTGTGAATTCTTGTACTTGGCTATTTCGGAGTATTTGCAACTGCCTGCGTTCAAGTAATATTTCCATCATTTAATCTTCCATATCTACCAATAGTCATGGCTGACTGGAAATTTCATTTTCATCTTGTTTTAGGATGTACGAAAAGAAACTCAGATCAAAGAGCATGTATCTGACGTTCTTCAAAAAGTTCTTGAATTTGGATATCTCAGCAGAGTCCGAAGATGATGAAGACGAAGATGGAGCCATACAGGATGGTGGGGTTGTAGAGTCGGATAGATGCAAGGCCAAACGCGAATATTTGGCATATATTAAGGTATGATAAGGTTCATCTACAAGCGGTCCTCATCATTGTAATTCTTGCAGTTGGACTGATATACGTGCATTTACTTCTTCCACTATGCAGAACTGTTGTGCTTTGGCGGAAAGTATGGAGACAGCTTTGCCTTTCTTGAATACTCTTCTGGAGCTAGGAACAACTGGAGACAAATCCGAAGTGATTGAATGCTTCGCTGTTCTGACCGAATCAGGGTACAAACTGGATAAGACGGTGATGGTACGCATTGTTGAGGCTGTGGCTCATATGGAACCTAATAGCCGTAATGACATGATGAGCTACATCTACAGGATTTTTCTGAGGGGTTGCGACACGTGAGATATTCTTTGCTTATTTAGTTGCACATACTGGAATATTTCTTGTAATATTTTTTCAATTTTAGGGAAGTATCCGTTATTCGGAGGTTTCTCGAAATTCTTGAGGGTTTAACAGAAGCCCAAAGGGAGCATATGGGAGTCCTGATCACTGAAGCGGTCAGTGATGGAAGGCTTGTGCAGGAGCATTTCACGGTAAGAATATACATCAAAATTCACTACAGTGACACTGTCTTCAACTATTTTCCCCTGTTCAAACAGATCATCTGGGATGCATTTGGGCTAACCAACACAACGTGGAAGTCGTCGGATTCAAGATTTGCGGCATTCATGCTTTCCACGGTTGGAGTGTAGGTCTCATAGACGAAATGATATTGACGTATAGTCACATTTCATGAATTTGATCCTCTAATTTCAGAGAGAAGAGTGGTATCATCACATCAAACTTGGACTACTTGATGGAAACTGGACTGGGTCCTCGTGGGTGTGAAGACTTCCATCTGGCAAGATACACTTGTGAAGCTTTGATGCTGCTTTGTCCAAAGCCATCAGACGAGGAGCCTGACAAGCGTACTCCTTCGATAATGTGAGTTTAGAAAGACTTCCTGTTTCGTGGTTGCTGATAGAAAAATAAGCACCGAACATATTTTCAGGTTTCCGGCTGAGCATTCTCTCTACATGCAGTTGAAGTCATTGATACTAGCAGGATTGAACGAAAGGGGAAATTCATCCGTTGATGAAGCTTATAAGAAGGTTGTGGAACTTGTGATGTTGTTGATTTATCGAACCTGTATGCAACCGAAGCGGATTGTGTATGAGATTCTAGATGAAGTTCATACGCAGCTGTTTACCGACGATGAAGTGAGCTCAGGCATCAAAAACACTGAACGGATTCTGAGCAGGTGAGTCAAATTTAATTGGTTTGTTTTGGTTTTACTGCAGCATCATAAATTTTATTTTGCTTATGTGTAGGTATCTCCAGTTCGTTACAGCACTACTCGGCGCTCACGTGTTCTATTATGACCAAGTCGTGTGTACTGAAATCAAAAGAAGAAGAAAAATTGCTGAGAAAAACAGAAAGAAGAAGGGAAATAGCAACCGGAGAAGTAGCCAAGTCAATCACAGCCGGTTGTCAGTTAGAAGCGAGCGTTCTGAAGTTTCAGTTACAAGTACTACTTCCGTGAGATCTGAAACTGGTAGCGTTTCGTCCACACCAGAGGTATTCATTAGCGCCTTTCTTTGTTCTGTGGATATTGAGTGAGTCTGAATTCATACTGAAAATACTAACAGCAGGTTAATGAATTGGATGTCATTATTGGGAACATTGGATACGATGCCGAGTTTGAAACAGTACGGGAGTACCTCGACAAGATGTTGGATGAGTCTGGTGCATTCCGACAAATGAGGTACAAAATTATATGCTGTTCGAATGAATTCTAAAGAGAAGCGTGTTTTAATTCTTTGCCTCACCCTCACCTCACAAAACAGAACACATACCATGTTTGTTTGCTCTAAAATGGACAAATGGAAGAGCTTGCAACTGAAGATAGCCTGTGTGCACGCTTTGTCCAAGATTATGTCCATTAGCCAAAAGTCGGTTTCGAAGACAGTGGATGTAAGATTTCCTAATTCATGTTAGCTCGTTCTAATCATACAGACGGCCCTGAAACTTTTACATCTTTTAGGTTTTCATCGCCCTGTGGCCGATGGCTAAGGAGTCCGAGGTGAAGTGCGAGTTAGTAAGAAGTGCTGTCCTCCTGAACGTCAGATATCCGAATCAAATGGAGAAGTGCAATATCACGCTGTTGAGCGGGTAAGTTATAAATATAAAAGTGATAAATCTTTGCTGGACATAAACATTTATATCATGGTTGTCAAATAGGTTGCGAAATACGGCAGACTGTGTTAAAGTTGCAACG
>JAQGBJ010003167.1:0-13582 GCA_034698345.1 Sphaeridia pumilis
CCACATCCATTAGCGTCATGAGTTAGGCTCAGAATGTGATGGATCTGCATGAGATCTGTCAGCGGTTTGAACACAAAAGGTGAATTGATGTCACTGCGACAAACTGGGAATCTGTACATGTACGTAAACCGTGTCTGGAAAAGGCTGATGCTGATTAACGATGATAGTCCAGGTAGCAGGCTACTTACTGGGCTACATAACTAGATTCTACGGAAGTGGGCTGAATGTCAACCGAGTTGATTAGCTGTTAGTTGAGCTAGTGTTTTGTTGGTATCAAAGTGTCAGAGTGAGATTCATCTGATTGACATCCACTCAACTGTTTTGTATTTATCTCGTGTGTGTGTCTTTATAGGATTACCGGCCAAGCGAGTGTGATATCTAACGGCATGCGCGAAGCAAATAACACATACCGCTGCGGTAGGCACAGAAATGCGATAGATAGATATTCTAGTTCAGTTCTAGATCATCTGTAGTGCCGTATGGAGGCAAAGAAAATCATAGCTGTGACATGGACGGGTTGTAATAGTAACTACTGACTGACAGTATTGACAGCTATTGTATCTTGTCTGTTTTCAGTGTCTGATTGGTATGGCGTGAGTCGTCGTGGCTGCAAGTACAACAAGTGGACGGTCAAAATGAAATCGCTGGTTCGAGGATGGAGTTTGTCCCTACTCCACATAGTTCTAGTGACACAGGTGATATTATTATGTTTCGTGCCAAACTTTATCGGGAGCGCCTTCAGACTACCCGGGTTCTCGGACCAACCTGCATCCCTGTATGGACCAGATGACAGGGTGGTACTTCTAAATGCTTCCAGTATTAAGGAGACAATCTATAATTCCGACAGAGGTAATTCGCCAAAAATGAAATGAAGCTATCAAGTCCTACGAAGTTCCTATGAGGCATATTTCATGTGTATTTTTTTGTTGCAGCTTGGTTTGTGGAATTCTTCAGCAGCTGGTGTGGACATTGCATCAATTTTGCGCCAAAATACAAGCAGTTTGCTTCGGATTTATACGGTACGGTGTAGATTCAAACTAACAGAATTCAGGCACCGGTTAATGTTTGATGAGTAACATTTAAAGCAGTTTATGTGTTGTAGATTGGAGACATGTAGTTGCAATTGCTGCAATTGATTGCGCTGATGAACTGAATACTGGAACTTGTCGGGAGTACGAAATCATGGGGTATCCATCGTTAATGTTTTTTCCTCCTCAAGCTCCTCAAATGATCGTAAGCCAAGCGTCTAAATATTAAGTGGAGAGACTTGACCAAGCTAACAAGCAAGTGTACTAACGGTTGCTTTTTCGGCGGTTTTTCTAGGAAGCATTGGGGCGAGAAAAGGAAGAAGGAATCATGGAAAAGTTGAACACTGGAATCAAGGTGGACAAGGAACAGTCTATGGAGAAACAGAAAAAGAGTTTGGTGGATCGGCTGGAGCCGTACTATCCTCGCTTGATTGGTGCTCATGAAAACGATGATCCAAATGAAGAGTCTCTGTGGGAAGTGAACGATGGGTATCATACAGAAAGACCCAAGTGTATCGCAGTTTTATATGAAACAGCCTCGTCTTACGTCGGTCGTGAAGTGATTCTGAAAGTGTCGCAATCGAAAGACATCAAAGTGTATCGATTTACAACAAAGAATAGGCTGTACAAGAAACTCGGACTAGATGGATGGCCAGCTGTTGCAGTATTGAAGGAAAATGACAGATCGGAAGTTGTTGATGTGAACAATAACCAAAACTTGGTACAGTTTCTTTTTAAGGAGATCCACGATCGCTGTGGCGTGAAGCTTCCAGAGTAAGTTATCGAGTTGTCGTTATATGCATTCATCATTATGAAGGTCGTTGTTTAATTTTTGCTTTAATTGGGATGCAGGAAAGACGAACTTTCGAGTTCTTCCGAGAAGCCAAAATTGCGAGGTTCTTTGAGTAAAGCTTTTCCAGAAAGGGATATCGTTAGCATGGATGACATGCTGCATGCGCTGAGAGACACTTTGCACAAAGAAGTTGCGTTGATCAAAGTTATAGATGGAGAAAAGCAACCTGCGCTTGAAGGCTATCTTCACGTATTAAATGAGTTATTCCCATTTGACCGGAGAGACGTCAAGCTGTTTTTCGAGAAGTTGTACGAGTGGGTTAAGGAAAATGAAGAAATTAGTGTAAGTACAGCAAGTTCAAAATTCTTCTTCTAAATCGTTTTGTTAGAGATATTGGATCTATGGAACTAAAGTTGTTTTATTTTCATGCAGAGTACTGAATTCTTGAAAAAGCTTGAAGAATTGGAGACCGAGTACAACCCTTGGGACGGAGTAGACCTCGCGAAATGGGATGAATGTGCTGGAACAATACCGGGTACTTGCTATCAATTAAAATACCGCTACATGTAGCGCACGGACGTTTTGTTTTAACGGATCTCGTTTGAAATTACAGGTTTACGAGGCTATACTTGTGGTCTTTGGCGAATTTTTCATAGCCTTACAGTCATCGGTTATGAAAAAAGCACCACTTTAAATGTAATGGAAGCAATTCACGGTTACACCCGACAGTTTTTCGGCTGTCGAGACTGTTCGGACCATTTCAATGAGATGGTGGTTAGAGACAAAATCAACAATTTTTCCATCAAGGAGCAGGCTCTATGGTTATGGAAAGCTCACAATGAAGCAAATTTAAGGTACACCAGTGCTTCGATATTTGGATAAAGGGGTTGTCGAATTCTTAATTTTTAACCACTATGTCTTGTTTACAGACTGAAAGGTGAACCAAGTGACGATCCAGGTTTTCCGAAGCAAGAATATCCTAGCAAAACCCTCTGTCATGAATGTCATCTTCCGTTCAAGGGTTTTGACAATGAACAAGTGCTGAATTACTTGCTACATATCTATACGCATCCGCGACGATCAAGCAACAAGACTGTTGCTCAACCACGCCAATTATATAATTTCGAAGGTGGTAGACACAAAAAGCACCAACCAGGTTGGTTCAGCATGTTTAGTATGACCGACATTGGTCTTTTTCTATTTATCTACGTGTTGGTAGCATGCTTACTTCTCTTCGGGTTTCTGCATTTCAAAAACCGGGGTAGGGGAAAACTAAACCTTAACTTTGCTATGCGGCAGTTGTGTTCTAACCGGAATCGGAGCATCGTCTGAGGTTTTTTCCAAAGACTCCTGGTTACTAATCATCACATTTCTACTATTAGTTTTAGAAAAAGTTAATAATGCGACTAATTGACTAATTTTTGTTTTTACTGACTTTACTGACATCACTTACATTAGGTGAAAGCTTCAACCTTCAGTCATTAAGATATTATCCTCTTCGGGGCCTCGCTCTCAGCGGTGGCTACGATCTTCGGCTCAATCGTGATTAACGTAACCCATCAGATGAAATTGTAAGAAACGAAATGCAATCATGTGTAACATATGATTAAGGTTTGTAGCATACAGTAAGTCGTTTTGTAGTCATTTAATGATTTTTACTGTCAAGGCGGTGTTCATTAAGAGTTTCTAGTGTCCTAACTTCATGTGTAAGTAACGTAATAATCATTTTATCTGTTCTGTGTTTGTTTATTTTGTAATTTGAAGTCATGTTATTTGTAATCTGGGCCTGAATGTTCATTGAATATCGATGCTGACCGTCATTTTTAATACTCAAGAGGCAGCTTGCAAACTGTGATTAATAGTCAATGATATTTACTTGTACAAAGTTCGGGAATGTCTTTTTGAGAACAGCGAATTCTTTTGATTGAATTTTGTTTTTACTTCTTTAGGATTCCGTAGGCCGAAATTCTGGCGAGGTTTTTAATTTCATGCTGTGAACTTTTTCCAAGAAATAAAACGGGAGTATGGAAAATCATTTTTTCATCTCTTCATGGTGTAGACATCTATTGATGCTTTTGATCATAGCTTCAATGAAAGCAAATTGAATGTAAGGCATTCATCATAGTAAGCAGACAGTAATTTATTTTCAACCGGATATAAACTTAATTCATTGACTAGCTAAAGCACATAACGTTCTAAAGTGAATCGAGAATTGGCACTGCAAAACGAGTACATGTATAAAATAGAAGTATGAAAGTAGATTTAGGAGATTCATACAAGCAGAAAATTCACTGGAAGTGTTTTCAGGATATACTTTTTCCATACACTGGTAAAGGTTGCTACAGCTAAATCATAAACATTCGGCAGAAACTAATCACATGAATCATCTGACACAGTCAAACATTTGTCAAGTCCCAAAATTTATAACAGCAAAATACATTTTTACGAGATTCGCGTTCAACATAATCAACTTCGAGACTTTCTCTAAGATTCGTTCCAGATTGTTAGGTCAATTCAGGATCAAACGATGCATCAGAGAAGGAGATTTACATGGCCTTGGTCATTGATTTGGTGATGTCGACACCAGTGACAGTGGAAATCAGCTGTGGCATACGCAACACGGTCTCCAGAATTTCAGTGGTGAGTTTGGCAGCTCCAATTTCACCTCCAGTGCTGACCATCGTGATCTTTTTGGCATTGGTAATTGGTCCTGCAACTTCGGCAGCCACCTGAAACAACGTCACGCGGAGTTCAAGAACTGATATCCCTCCATTTAATACGGCTTTTCAATTTTTTGAAAGTTAAACTTACGCGAGGCAAGGCTTCCAAAAGCATGTCGACCACAGCAGCATCCTTGTATTGTTTATACGCATCGGCCTTTCGGGTCAACTGCTCAGCTTCAGCTTTGCCTTTGGCTTCCAATGAAAAAGCTTCAGCTTCCCCTTTAATGCGAATTGCCTCAGCTTCCGCTTCAGCTTCCAAGATAACACGGTTGCGGTTAGCTTCTGCTATTTTTTCAAGCCTGCAAAATGTAAGTAGTGATTTAGTAGGATATTCTTTGAAACAATTCGATAGGAGCAGGAGAGAATTTCAGTAAGTCACCAAGTCATACCTGTATTTCTCGGCTTCAGCTGGGCGACGAACAGTAGCTTCAAGTTCCTTGTGCCTTCTTTGGATTTCCTGTTCCTGGACGGCAATGTCTTGGGCACGTTCTACCACCTTGATTTGCATATTTTCTTCTTTGATTCGCTGCCTGGTCTTGGCAACTTGCAACTCGTAAGCCAATTCGGCTTCAGCTTTCTGAAAACACAAACCATACATGAAACATTATCAATCCTCTTTCTCATCCATTGAAAACTCTATCACATCAAAAACGTACCTTGCTGTTAACTTCCAAGTCATAAGCCGCCTTCTTCAACTCAAAGTCACGTTTAGCTTTCGCAATTTCGGTATCGTTCAGATATTTGGCAGCCATGCGTTCCTCTTCCGCAATGGCTTCTTTGATCTGGCTGTCACGCTTAGCCTCAGCTTCACCGATACGGGCATCCCTCTTCACTTCAGCCGTTCTTGCCATTCCCAAAGCAGCGAGATACCCCTGTAAAATTTCACAAAGTTTTTAGTCTATCGCGTATCTGGATGTTCAAAACTTTATGGTACATTTACATTACTTACACATTCATCTCGGACGTCTTTGATAGTGTAGGAAATGACAGTGATGCCCATATTCATCAGATCAGCAGAAGCTACTTCGTACACGTTCTTGCTGAATTTCTTTCGGTCCTTGTAGATCTCCTATGAAACCAAAATGAAATGTTTACGCTTGTCCGGTTCAAAGGGAATCATCAGTTGATTCGAAATTCAAGCTACAATACCTCAACGGTCATAGATCCCATGATGGCCCGCTGGTGCCCTTCCAACGTTTCCAGTGCAACCTTTTCAATTTCTCTGATGGATTTTCCGAGAAACTGTTCGCAAGCAGTCAACAACATTTCTTCATTTTGGCCTTGAATCTTAACCTGGGCTATTCCAGTTACAGTGATCGGAACTCCTTGAGAAGTGTACACCTTGTTGGATTCAACCTGCAGGGTCATGGTCTTCAACGGTAGTCTACGAAAAGTATAACCATTTTTACTAATTCTTCATTCTTCCAATGATTTCATACACATTTGAGCAAAGTTTATAGTTTGTTGACATACTCCTGGACTTGTTGAACAACCGGCCAAACAAAAGTCCGTCCACCAGGAACCAGCAACGGCTTGGCATGGCAGCACCCTGTCAAAGATCAATACCAATCAATCAAATACAATTGCACTGTTTTAAACACAGTTAAAAGAGGTTTTCCTAGTGAATATTTATTTCCATCTTACCGGAAACGACGAGGGCCTGGTTAGGACCGCAAGTAATAAAACCCCAAACCATGATTACCACTGGATGATTCTTCAATTCCCACACTATCGAACCTGCAGCCTGCAACTAACAATAATTTTCGTCAAATCTTCCAGTGTCCAACTGTTGTTCTGAAACCCGGGAAACTCCGACGGCGAAATCGTAAACCAGCGATTGATCGTAAAGGCAAAAGGAAAACTGACAAATGCTCCACACAGCTTTTAAACGAGAAGAGTTGGATCCAAAGGCAAGGCAAAAGGCAAAAGCATAAACAAACAACCCCCTCGTCCGTACCTTTCGTGCTTACAGAGAGATGGATTTTGCTGGATTTCTGGAGTATTGGCGTTACGAGAGAGTCGTGCTAACAGAACGCTAACAAATGCTACGGGCACTTCCTGGAATTGGTTACTCCTTTCTGATTTCTGTTCTCTTGATTAGTGCTAGCGCGAATAGAACAACGCAGCTTTGGATAGAAACTAGAAACTGGTCCAACGATGATCGCTTCATGTTCCTCAGAAAAGGCTATGACGTTACGTGAGAGTTTGCAATTATATTGGCTGTGTGCGATCATGAAAACTTGTATGCTTGAGTCATCCCATACGAACGTTAATCTAACGTTGAGGCCTCTGTATTACCCAACATGCGATGTCGTTTGAAAGAGCGAATCGCAAAATGGCAAACGCGTCATATGTGCATGCTAAAAGTTTATTGTGGTTCGCGGCTCACATCATTCTTGAATAAGGAGAACAAAGAAGAATGAAGAAAAACTATTTGACTTCTTCTTCTTCAGGGGCCCAGATGCATTGAGCTGGAGCAGAGCATTTGTTAGGGGCATCGAATTCACCATTGTTGGGCACTGGAAACAACGATACGTCTTCAACGTACTTGAGCATGTTGCAGTAATTTTCAGGCTCCAGTACAGCTAAAATGAGAATCGAACATTCAGTCAGGTGTGAAGTTGAGATAATGGATGACGTCAAGATATGAATCAGCTATCAAGGTAAAAATACCTTTGGCGAACGCAACAATACTGCCTCCTACGTATTGGCGATAACTGGACTTTTCAGCTTCTTTGTTGGTGGCGCAGAAGGAAAGAAACTGTAAAATGAAAATCATCAAGTTAAAGGCCAAAGAGATAGAAAGCAAACTTTGACAGATCAATTAAATACCTCGACAGCTCCAACAAAATCATCTTCAAAGAAGTCAGCATGACCGTAGTCACTAGCGTTCAAGAACCAACGGTCTCCGGGCATGGCGTCGTAGAATCGCCTGTTGGATAGCTTTGCTGGTGCACACGCAGGGAACAGAGGGTTTCCTTTGATTGGATCCAAACCCGCTTGCATGACTAAAGTTGGCATGTTGTAATTCACCTGATGAATGCAAAAGAAAGTAGATCGTTATTATTGCCAATGAATGACTTGTAACTTTGACTTTTGAAACGAAATTTTTCTACTTACAAGCTTTCCGGGCGTGATACAAAAGTCCTGAATGATACCCAATGGATCTGCGCCGTCAACAGGGCTCAGGAGTACCTGAGCTACGAATGAACCGCACTTCTGACGGAGATAGTTGACGTTGACGTGGTTACCAGAAGAGTGTCCGACCATGATCATCTTGTCGAAGTCGAGGGAAATGGATGGATCAGCACCAGCGGTGACGAGGTCATCATGGAGGTATTCCTTCATGAAGTCCAAAATGGGATCGATGTAGTTTGTGTGGTAGTTGTCAGCAGGGTTGGCATCGATCTTGTACGGGTTGATGATTACGAAGCCGTAGGAAACAATGTGTTCGATAGCAGTTGACATGGAAAGGTCACCTGGAATGTTGCCGGCGTAGCTGCCGCTGAGCAAGATGATGGGATGGGGGCCTGAGGACTGGGGTGCCCAGACTTGGACGTTCTTCGGAAGGTCCGTTTCGTTCATGGGGTACTTGATAGACACGAGTGTGTGAGGTCCAGGAAGGTAAGGGTTGAAGGTTGAGGCTTTAATCCTGCTGCTGCTGACCGCCAAAATGGTGGCCAGGAACAGGAAAACACTGGTTAAGGTTGAAGTCGCCATGATTTAGATGTGGATGTCAGGTTTGTGCGGCCGACTAGGAAATGGCGATTGCAATCATGCAACAGCGTATTGTATTCAAAATTATATCTCATACGGATGGTCAGCTAATTGTGTCTTTATCAGAATGAAGCTGATTGATTGGGAAAGTATCAAAGGGGTGATGTGCCGACCAATGTTTTGAAACTTGTAAGTTGTAGATATTTATCTGCTAATGGGTGATTCAAGAGCGAATATTAACAGAATTACGTAAACAAACAGGAGAGCATCAAGTTATATAAGAAACAATCAATCAAACCGGATCGAAGTTAAATTCAGAACTCAAGTCGTAGTTCAAAACATCAAATCCTGTCAGGGTAATAGAAGAAGCCTTTCTTGTACTCAGTAAAACTGGTGGTAAAACCCTGCAATTTGAATCACCAAAATACATTTCAAAACTTATGTTTTTTCATTCTTACTTTTGGAGTTTCAGTTTTAGATGTGAGATTACCTTGATGCCATATTGGATTCCAGAAGGTAACTGTGACCGCAGCTCTTTGGCAGACGTCATGTATCCACTCACACCTTTTCCTTCCGTAGAAACGTCATGTTCAGAAGCGTACTTCAATACTGCAATTTGGAATCATCGCAATCAGCAAACGACAGATCATATAAAAACATCAAAACATGTTATGATTGTAGCAGCATAATCTAACTGACCATTGTCTCTGAACTCGTGGATGTATCTGTCTGATATGCTTTCGAGTTCTTCCGTGATTTGGTGATCAACTCCCAATACCCACAGATTCTCATATCTTCCAGCTCCAAAACACTCAGCTCTGGTGGAAGGAAAAGAGTTGACAAACGGATGCACTAGATCCACTGACGCTTCCAGTTCCATTGAGGAAATTAGTCTTCGAATTTGGGATCTTGCTACGCTGCACCAGTCCAGGTGGTCCAAAAGAGTGGTTTCAGTAGACTCTGTCGTGAGGATGATGTATGTCCTGAAACTTGAAACCAAAGTTTTCTTGAATTTTTTGGAATCAAAATTTTCCGAAGTAGCTTTAGCTATGACGACATACTTGAAGCTGAGCGAGATGAAAAAGTTGCAAGGTTCCAGAAGCACTTCTAGGGAATTTGGCTGCCTATCGTTCAGTATGGTACAAGCTGAAACAGTTTTAAGGTCAAATAATAATAATAACACGAACGATATGATTCAGACTGAAGGCCACAAGATGCTATACCTCTTTTGAATTCAGCAACAATGATTGCTCTCGTCGAAATGGATGTTGTGAACGATGAGTTCCTTTGAGGGTAGGCAGGAGTCAGAATCACCATTCTGTTTTCCTTGTCAAACGAGTACATCTGGAAAATCATCAAATCATCATCAGAATCTTCTTCAAGATTCGCTTAAAAAGCTTCAAAAGGAGATAATGACATCTTTACCTCAGCATTCCAGGTTTGAAGCACTGGAGCATCTGATGTATTGGCACAATTCTTCAGAAACACTGGCCGGGGCCATCGCCACATGGAATATTTTCTAAAAAACTCTTGTAGTAATTCCATCTCCGTTGCTCCAGCTGGACTTTCTTTGAGAGACTTGGCAAGAAGGACCATTAGCGCCATTCCGCTGAAATATCCGATTGAGTTGTTGTAGATTCCTCGTCCTGCAAACATCAAATTAGTGATTCGTAAGATAATAAGGCTTTGATTAATTACGTAATGTTTTGAAATGTTTATATCTTACTCGTTGCCCAAAGTTTGAGAAACTGCAAAAGTTGTTTGTACTTTTCCATATCAGTGCCCACAAAACGCTTGATTTCAATCACATCCCTCCAGCCATTGAAGCTCCTCACAGAATCCAGGTCCATTCCTTGTAAACATGAATCGTGCAGAAACTGTTGGATATCCAAGGGCATCTCAGGCTTGCCAAATCTCGTGAATGCAATATCAATGTCAACATCCAAAATGGAAGCTTTAATGACTGGTACGTAAGTCTTCTCGATGAGACGGCAAAACTTCTCGTTTTGACAAAAATCGACAAGTTTGGGGAAGAACGAGCAGTAAAGATCTTGCTTGGACACGTGGTTGGTGACAATGATCAGGACGTCGATATCACCGCCTGGGCTTTGAATTCCAAGTTCGTAAGATCCGATTGTAACGAGCTTGAAGGAAGGTACCTGAAATGCAGCAAAATTTCAAATGTTTCAGCTCCTCAGATTCTTGAAAAAATGTAGAAACTAAAGATACTGAAAAAGGATGTTTACCGATGATTTGGATGCTTCGTCAAGAGGAAAAGCTTCGTTAAGCCATGATCCGAAAAGAGCTTCTAAAGCCTGCAGAGCTTGACGCCGAAGTGCTGTTTCTTCACACTTTTCAAAACAGCCTAAATCTGACAAAATTTTCGAAATATTTTGGGTTTCCATTGTGCACTTTGAAGTTTGCTTTAGCAAGTTTGAACAAGTTCAGAGTTGTCGCGAATCACTTTGGTCGAAGCGGCATTCGTATCGCATGTGACATCACATGATTCGGAGCAAAATACTTGGGCTTTGTAAAGCAAATTAACAGGAATATGTTTGCCAAATTCCTTTGAACGAATACTTGATGAAGCCGTTGGAATTTTGGATTTGCAGCTGGGTGATAATGCGTATGATTGCATTCGAACCGCGATAAACACATGTGAGCATTTTTTGCATCAAAACATTTCTTCCAGAAGCATCAAAATTATGTCAAAATATGAGAATCCAGACAAAATGTTGAAGTCACAATTACTATTTTGGCGAATATTACGACATTTATCCCTGCATAGACACAACCACGTGGCGGTTCAATGAAGGTTCGGGTTCAGAACGCAATTCTCCAGGTACTTCAAAGACTCGTTTTAAACCGACATTACGGTTTGGCTCAAAGTCCAAAACTTCTTGACTCGGCGATTTTCTCCACCCGTGGAGTTGACGTTGGCTTGGCAGAGTTTCCCGTTGGTCTTGCATTGCCTGGAGAGATGGGGGACAGTTGCGGTGTTAAGAAGGTACTTCAAACATGAAAATTTAACGGTTGCTCTTACGAGAGACTTGGTTATGACTTGCCCACGTGGTGCTCCTGCGTGTGCTTCTTGCTTTGTTCCCAGGACATGTAAACCGTTGATTGTTGCTACTTTCCAGACCCCCGAAATTTCGAGGTCTCTTTTGAAGTGCCATGGTCGAAAATTCACCACTTTGATCTCGACATTCGTCCTGAACTGTTGTTTGTTTCACTCGTCTTGTCTAAAAATTTCAAAGGCGCAATACCTTGGTGGATTGTCCGGAAAAAGTTGTGCAGTGTTTGAAATCTCGTCTGGAAATTCTGTTTGGCTCTAACGGTAAGTAATTTTGGATTAAAGAATTCGGAATCAGAGCTATTGTGCAGTTAAAACTGTTGCTTTTTCTAACGGAGAGACTCCTGTAGCATGTGTGTCTAAATACTATCATTTTGCCCAAGCTTGTTTCTTTACAAATGCTGTTGGTTGACGTTGATAATTAATTTAACATTTGTCTTTCAGCTCGCCTAATTTGACGACACCAATCAAGAACGCAGCCGATACTCGTCACGGTTGAAGAACCAAGTTCAGCTAAGGGTACCCACATCAAAACCGAAAGTGAACACGAAGATGGCTCCCGTCACAAGAAGCAGTGCCAGGTAAATGCACAAAATTTTAATTTTCACTCTTGGTATGTACTTGGTGTCGGATTGAAGCTAAAATTGTGTTTAAATTCTTTCCAGAATGGAAATTCATGAGGCTGTAGCTGTAGCAGCCAAAAGAAAATCAAAGCTCGCTGCCTTGAGCCTCATCAAAATCCACACGATGATGCATACATTTCCTCGGCTTTCTCCAACAGTCATAGTCCACAAGAAGGAACAACCGAAAAGATTGCAACGAAGTGTGAAGAAGTCTCGAAATCCCAGCTCAACTTTAGGCAAAAGCATAAACGGACAGAAGAAGAAGTCTAACCGAGGAGCTGCAGAACCAGAAGAGGAAGATGGCGAAGACGTCAAGTACGACATCCCGAAAGTTCCAGTCCAAATGGCTATCTTTCCCAGCACCGACGAGTCTGCCCATTTGTTTGTCAAACACGAAGTCGAAGTATCGACGGAGCCCGTCACCGCTGATGCTGGTATCATCGATCCTGCAAAGAAGATCCCAGTTCCGAGTGAGGAGTCTAAAGGCAAGGACAGTGACGAAGACAGCGGAGATCAAGAAGAAGATACTTTGCAAGCTGTAACCGATTCTATCATGAATTCTTCTATGGAAACGTTGGGGCATCCACGTCACACGAGTACTCCAATAAAGAAGCGAACGGTTAATCAAGATTCCATTGAGCCGGGAATGAATTCTGTAGGCCCTTGTACTACTTCCAGTCAGTCAGCTCCAGTCCAACGCAGAAGCACCAGTAGACCACGTAAATGTCAATGAGGATGAATAGGACTTCGTAGACCTTTTTGTTTCTGGCGACTACTATTGTTTTAAAGTATATCTTGGTATTCCGCAAATACTGTTGATTTAATTAAGAATCGAAAGACATATTTTATTGGTTCGGCATTATATTCCAGTGTAGAGTTCGATAGTTTTATTTTAGGGTCTGATCCAGGGCCAAATGGCACTGTGATTTCAACAATTTTGTACATTAGGCAGATTGCAGTTAGATCTTTCATAATTAATTTTAAAAGTGTATATAATTGTGCTAAACTGTTGACATGTTTCAAAATTGGAATAATCAATAGAAAAATTAAAACTCATGAAAATTGTGCATAAAGGTCAGTGGATTTCTTTCAAAACTTCGAAGACCTTAGGTTACTTGGACTATATGAGATCATATTCACCTTGTTCGATAGGTAGAAACGAATATATTTAGTCTTCTAGTTCATAGATCAACAGAATCGTAGGTAATGGCAGGCAAAATTCAGATTTAGAATTAGAGTCTGTAGTTCAAGAAGCTAATGGCATGGATCACTTCACTTGTATTGCATTAATTTAGCCTTTTGTGGGACTGGGACTCGGAAATCAAAAGTATTGCGAATTTGCTCGTTGGTTTCAGCGATGGCATTGTATGGAATTATAGTAAGTAGAAAGCTGACCGGAGAAGAACTTTGAATTATATAATATTAGCAGCTTTTGGGTTATGGATTGATCGAACTTGCGATTATTGGACTACAAGCGCAAATATTTTGCAAGCTTTCATAATCAAAAGTAGAACAAAACAAGGGCGCGGAAATATGTCGGATCATTGTCATCTCGAGCACGACAAACCGCCCGCCAAGAAATTGCTAATTAAATCTCGTAACAATATTGCAAGATGAAGGTGAAA
>JAQGBJ010003168.1:0-13577 GCA_034698345.1 Sphaeridia pumilis
AGAGCTGTCGAGGGCCAAAAAATACAAAATCGACAACCAATTCTACTCGGGAAACCTTAATGATTTGTTCTTTAAGGAAACGAAAAATCCGACGTTTGTTAAAATTCGAGAGAGGAAGACAAATAACCGAGACTGGGAACAATGTGTGATAAGAGCAATAATGGAACCAAAACAAGTTTGCATTGCGTTTCCAATGATTTCTGACCCGCTGATTGCTAAAAACTTTTCGCTCTTCTCAAACTGGAGTCCACTTGTTAGTGCGAATGACGAAATAGTACGCACTGCTATGAGTGCAGCTGTAAGGAAGAATTCGAGATACGTCAAAGCGTTGGATTTCGTGGTGGCAGCTTTGAGGGATACCGGACATGCCGAAAAATGGAAAAAAGACGTGCACGTCTATCTAAAAGAAATCGGAAAGCCTTGGCTGAAGCATTTGGTGAAGACGGATGACATGCTGGTGCGAAATTTGACAAGGATCGCGGATCGTAGCGATTGGGCGAGACTGAAGCCATTCACGGTCAAGAATTTCGTGCTTTGTTTTGGATCTTTCACAGCCGGATGTGTAATTAGTATTGTTGCGTTCGCAGGAGAGGTTATTAGGCAAGTTTATTTGAGTTTTGTAGGTTAAATGTAGCACACTGTAAACCAAATCGGTACAGATAGATGTCATTGGTGAAGACTTGAAATAAACTGAATATATGCAGTAAAATGAAGTGCAGAAATGACAAAAATACCTCGTGACATTTTGACACCAATATATCTTCAAGAATATATTCAGAAGTGTAATCCGCATAGTAATAGCCGGTGTAACGTTCTTACGTTGCAATTGTCTGTTGTCTCATTAATTCCTTGCCAGCTCTGTAACGGAGAGAGTGCCGAAAATACATTCATCAAAGAATACCAAATTACAGTTAATATCAACATATCTGTAAATGCCAATTACCAACGTCGCCAAGGCCTTTGCCGGGAAAAACGACGAGTGGCCTGTTAAGAGCCCAGCTCTTCTCCTAAATTGATGAAAAAAACTAGGTTTATGGTTATGGTTGGCTGGCGATCATACCAAACTTGCCTTCAAAGAAAACGTATCGATCATATCTGCAAAGAAACCATTGAAGATGGCGTTAGCTCAAAAAATGTTGATTTTTATCGTAGTGAATGTGACTTTAACCTTATCATCCATCTGACGGTGGTTTGGTCTAAAATAAAAATAAAAATGGTGGTCTCGAATGGTCTGGATCAATAAAAGAGACTCGTATAAGCTGGCAAAGATACGTGGTCAAACCAGACCAAACCAAACCAAACCACGCCGCATGGTCTGACGGTGGATTGGTTTTATTTTAGTCTCGCTCAAGATGGTCTACGGTGGTTTGGTTTCCAAAAATCCAGACCATTGCCAGCTCTAGAACGAATAGATGGACCAGCTGGGGATTTGTTAATTTCGAATCCAGAAGTCGTAAATTGTGCTGGTATTGAAGAGACTTCAGAGATTCATGAGAATGACTCCACAATCAGCTTGAACGAAACTATCCTTGGTAAGTTTGTGTTGTTCACCATTGTCTTATTGGGTTTTTCTTTGTATATTCATTACATACTTTGTAATGTTGCAGATTTAAGTTTCTGCCCTGCGAAGAATTGATATTATTAACAGTTTTTCGTTTAAGGAGGGGAGCTAAAGCGATTTGTACTGTTAGTAGTATTTTGATTTATTGTTCGGTCGTAAGGAAATTGAAATGGGCTAATTGATGTATAACAGCTGTAATACATAATTTTTATACATCTTACTGTACTGTGTATGCATGTTGGTCTTGTTGACGTTATATCTGATAATGTGCTGGATTAAGTTTTTAATCTTCTGACTGTATTGAATTTCCTAATGAATTTTAAGAGGCTTATTTCGTTTTATAGTTTTAGTACTACATCTATGAGGAACCATGTGTTTTTTATATGCTACCTAAGTTTGTACCGTTATGTTTCTAAGTTGGATTTATATCTTGATTAGTGCTGCACAAGAACATTTGATAGTTGTGTATGATGAAAGGTGTCTAATTAAAGACACAGATTGAGGGGAACGTATGCGGGTATGGATTTGGTATCCTCTTTATGAGATGAGTAGTAGCAATACTGAGGGCGGTGGTTGTAGTTGCGAAGGTTTTTCTTCAAATTTCCATTACTTGAAAGGCGCATATATTTTTTAGTTTTCTTTAGAATTAGTTTCATTGGAAGTTTCGAGCGTATTTAGTGATGAAGCCTTTCCAAGTGTCAACCGAAGTTGAAAAGAGGTCTAAGGTGTGTTTTGATGGAGTTAACATCATTCGAGGTGAGATTTAGCTTTCTTATCTAACGCAGTAATTGGCAATTTTGTTTACCTGTTCATTACAATTTTGGATTGCTTTGTGTTTACAGGTGATCCAATCAAGTATCAATGTAAACAATGTATGAGAATCTTCAAATCTAGAGGTCAGATCCGGTACCATGAGTCATGTTTCACTGGTATGAAGCCACTTGCTTGTGATTTGTGTGATCAAAGGTTCGTTTCGAAGAGTCATCTAGACTATCACATTCGATCACATACAGGTAAAATTTCAGGTTTATATAACTTAATCTTTTTCCATATGTTAGGATGAGTTTTATTGTGAGATTGATTATGTTTGTTGCAGGTGAACTTCCTTATGTTTGTATGTTCTGCAAGAAAAGATTTAATCAATCCAGTAAACTGACTCGACACATGGTGGTCCATTCTCGTTCGAGGCCTTTTGGATGCACCGTTTGTGACAAGAAGTTCAGCACTCAACAGAATCTCCGAAATCATTCACTGATTCACACTGGTGAACGTCCACACGTTTGTACAACTTGCGGAAAGACGTTCAATTTGATTTCCAACTTGAAGAAGCATGCTACTGTTCATTTGGGTAAGAAAATGGTATATGTACTAGATATATTAATGTTTCATTAGTTGATATTGATTTAACTTGTTGTAGATGATCGTCGTTATGTTTGTCCTCTTTGTGGTAAAGCGTTCCGTTTGAAATGGACTCTGAAGGTTCATCTCAGAAGCCATGGGAAAAGTCGGCCTTATAACTGCGATATTTGTTCACAGACGTTTTGTACTGAAAAGGATCTTTGTCGTCATCGAACTATTCATTCAGGTGAGCAATGGATTGTAATATATACAATGGGTGTTTAGTGTCAATCTGTAATATTTGTGCATTTTTAATGTCACAGATGACCGCCCGTTCAAATGTACATTGTGTATATCGACGTTTAAGAGGGAGGATGGTCTTTTGCGTCATTGCCGAGCTGCTCATATGCAATCTGGAGAGACAATTAATTCGCTCGTAAATACTGAAAAGACTACGAATATTGAAGACGATGGTAGTACGATGGACATCAAAATCATTTCTGTGGTTGGAAATTATCAAGGTACGGATTACAACACTATTGTGAATTTTTTGGGAAATAGTATGGTTTTGTTTCTGAAATAATGATGAATTCTAAATTATAATTCATGATTCATATACGATTTGTTTGGACATATTTTAGAGCACAGGGCTTGTACTACCATGACTACATCCGTTTTATCTGTTGATTCGGTGACAAACGGTGAGTTTTAAATGGTGTATAAAAACTAATATTTCTGGTATAAAAATTTTTCGGGTGTATAATAATTATTGTACTATTGCAGGTGATCTAACCGAAACTTCGAAGGAACCTTTAGCGGAGAGATCTACTCAGCATTTGATTTTGAATGAAGTATGTGACATATCTACCGTCAATGGGAACTCTGAGTCTATGCTCCGTTGTGACTTCTGTAATCTCTTATTTGCAAACTTTGCAGAGTTAGATCAACACAAGAGTAGTAAGTGATGCTTCGTGAAATCTATTCTTTGAAATCGTACTATCACATCCAATTAACAATGCATTTTTTGATTCTATTGTAGATGAAATGGAATTCGTTTGTGAATTCTGTGGGGAAGTCTTTGCTATGGAATTCACATTGCAAGTGCATCAAAAAATTCATAGAGAAAACTGTATTGACGAGAGTTGTAATAATGAATGTATTGATAAGGCACCAATTCTGCAGGGATCTGATGTTGCTCAAAATGTTTTGTTCCCTAAAAAGAAACTGCTGGAAAGATTTTTGAACTCTAATTATTAATTAGTACTTACTTGTGATTGTCATACATTCTATGATTATACCATACGAATAAGGCTTCTACATGAATCTCTTATATAATTTGTGCTTCAATATTCTGATATTAACATTACTTGTAATGAATTAGTCAGTTAAAATCTATTCATAATTGTGGAATATAAAGGAATCTGTTTGGAATGTCGGTAGTCGATCAATTATTATGAAGGAATTATCTTGGTAAACTAATTTAGCATTTCACATTGGTGATTATCATACTCAGATTTGTCTTCAAATGTAATATTGCAAGGAATGCATAAGAACACACCTGTATCACAGTGCTTCCTTTTGTGATACGTTGAACTACTAGATAAAATCCATTTGTTGCAAAGTTTACAGTTGATAAGGACTTTTTTCCCGGAAGCATCTCTAGGATCAGGGTGTCGTAAGTGTTGACAAGGTCGTCCTCGCTTCTTCTGTGGACATTCATGTTCAATTTTTACGGCTTGCTTGATAGATTTTGGCGTATGTTGAGTCATCTGTCGTTCGTATTGCGTACACATAGCAGAAGGCAAATATTGTTCTTTGCGGCCGTAGGTGTTATAGTTAGTTCGTAATTGTTGTTCGTGTGTAACAGCAACAGTTATTGAAGAACCGGGTGCTATAACATCGTCAGACGTCTCTGTGTCAGATTTTACACTGATCAGTATTGGTTGTTTTCGTTCTAATCCCGATGAATTTGATGGCACTGTATTTTAAAGCAATTTCAAATATAAATTGGGTGTTTGTTTTCTTCATTTCAATATTTTAGATATACTAACTTACATTCTGTGCTGAGCTCAGGCGCTGAATTTTGTGCCGACAAATCTTGAAGCGAGTTTTTAGTTTTCGTAGAAGTACTGTTGCTGTTGGCAGTTTCCAAATGATTGTCTGAGTTTGTATCTGTTGATTCATCAGTTGATGGGGAACGTGGTGGCAACTCCTTTGTAATTGACGTTAATGATGACGAATGTTTTGAAGTCATGGTAGATGCTGTTGAGATAAAATGAGCTTGTAAAGCATGATGATCAATCTTTTTAGATGTATATTAAAGTGTTTTTACCTTTCAAATGTACATATACTACAGGATTCGATATTTTGAGTTGTTCTGATGCTGAATAGGTATCGTACTGCTTCAAGGATCCATCTGGTTGCATGATTGACATACTGGAGACCATGGTGTTTGCTGACAAAGCTGATTTACCGCTATCAATTTTCAGAGACTGATTTTGGGTAGTAGAGGTATTTGTTGATTCATCGCATATTTTATCAACACAGTTTATGTCGATATCTGCTCCTTTGAAAGATTCTTGCCTCACCTGTAATTATATAAATCGAATGATTTTACATATATGCTATTGACATTTTGATAATTGTTTCAAAAGTAATTAATATACTTACATCTGAATTCTGATATAAATCTGCTACTGTGATGAACGTTCCCGATGATTCAGTATCAGATATTGATTGATGATTAGTAATCTGTTCAGAATCCCAATATGTCTACGGAAAGAAAATAGTATAAATTATATACGACACTGTGACTTGTTTCATTAATCAATTTCGTTGATTAATTTCTTACTTGATCTGAACTTCCGTCTTTGGAATCTATGTCACTATCGGATTTGCAATTCATAGAATCTAATCGAGTGGATGGTATCTACAAAATCGAAATTTATAGTATTAGTTGGAAAATTATTGAACAATGTATGAAAGTTGTAATTATGACCTGATTCTCATCATTTGTAATCACATTGATGGAATTTAGCAGATTTAAATTCATTCCGATGTTTCCCGGCTTTGAGCTGCTAACTGACAAGGGACTATTCACTTCCAAAGTTGTTAAGGACTTCTGCAATGGTTCCATGTGTGGAATGGACAATATTTGATTGTTCAAGCAACTGTTAGAAGCAGTAGGGAAAATTTCAATTGTATGAGATGAAGTGATGTTGTTTGTTGCGTCACTTTTCAATGTGATTACAGTTTCCGGTTCGTCTTTTTCTAGATCAGCTGATGTAAGTTGCTCTATGCTTTGTTCAGCATCAGTTCTCTCCTAGAATAGGTTACCAAAACAGTTTCATTTCTGAATTTAAGAAAAATCTACACAAACTATTCAATGTTTCCTTACAGCAGAGTTATTTGTGTTGTTTGATTTATGACTGTTCAAATCATAATGGCAAAGAGATTTCAAGAGTCCATTTGGCGGCAAGTCATTAGCTGATTCCTTGGTATGTCCTCCCACAGCAATGTGAACGTGCTCAAGAGATTTCTATAATAATTGAAATAAACAAAATTAAGTATCTATAGACACATTCACATAGTAATCAGAATCTATTGCATACCATGTTTAGTCTAGTCCAGACGTTTAGAGCAATGAACTTTGCATCTAAATCTTGATATCGTGGAAGTTTCCATAACCATCGAGGATGTCCGTCAGGTGTACAAGTCATGTCAAATTTTGTTAGTTGAGCTTGATCTAATACTCCTTCTCGATACATTTCGAGAAAACAGAAATGTAGGTACATAGAAACGCAGCCAGATTCCGTCGGTAGCCAACTTGATAGCATTAATTTAACATCCGAGTTACGAAATGCAATGTCATCATTTAGTATAATTTCAGTCAACTAAAACACAAAAAGAAATTCAAAACTGTTATATGTTAAATGATAATTATAAAAATGAAACAATTATCATAGAGATCGTTACCTGCGACAGGGTCAAATTTTGAAATTCAGGAGTCCTGACTATGTCCGAGATAGCCCACTGAAAAACTGCTCGCAGGTACTTGCTGATTGTTTTATCTTGAACTAAATCTTCGTTTAGCCAAAGAGAAATGAAGTTTTTGGTGCTGACCTTAAAAGGACTACCATCATTCAGTACAAATTCGAAATAATTCTCTGATTCCATGTTTTCAAAATTCTAATATATCGAATTTCATATTCAACCAAAGAACTAATCGATTCAATGTTGAGAAATCACGAAAACATCTGCCAAATCTAAAGTTTTCTGGTAACAAAATATGATTGAATGCAATTCTTATTTAAAATCTACGAATTTAGCAATTGTTGTACTACTAACGACCAATATACGACAAACAGCTGTTCTCAAATTAGTTGTCAAGAATCTATGACATTCTAGTTTCCGCGGGTCTAACAATAATGTGTTGATCAGTAGATAGATGGCGCGAGCTGTGACGTTTACTTATTGAAATCAAATCAATATTTGAAACTATACTTCTGATTTTGAAAAATAACTGTAAATGACTTATTGAAACCAATTACATACTTATTGTATTGAGAATACACACGTAGTATAACAATTCAATCGAGTATCTTCAATAATAAACTAAAACTAATAGAGATATCAAATATTTTGATGTAAGTATAATAATCCATCAACAATTTAGCTACTACTGTGACACCCAAAATCTCGGCTTCGAATTAGCGGCATCATTGCGTAATCATATTAAACTATCCAAACATTCAATATTAATATACATGTAAAAATCTAATTAGATATAAATCATAAGAATCATAGCATGAACATATAATTGTTTCACATTTTTCAACACGTCTAAATTTGATACAGATTAGAAAATCAACTTAGACACATCATAGCAAAATAATATTGAATTTCCCGATGTTCAATCCTTTCAATACATATTAAGCACCTGAAGCAGTTTCATCATAAGATTCGTGATGAGTATTGACATTGCTATCGCCGCTGTGTCGCGTATTGTACTTGTGAATCTCAACGTCATTTTGCTTTTGTTTCGCTGGACCACCTAAAATGAATATTTGGTACATTTAGTATACCAACGTAGTATGAAGAATTTGATCGTACTATTATAAAAACATACCTCTATTCTTGGCATTGTGATTAGCTCCCACTGGAGGAGTAGTAATGTCAGAAGCTTTTGATTCTTTCCCCGTGGAGGAATTATCTGTTCAATAACATCAGCATTTGGTATATTATAAATGAAATGCAACTAGAAAAATTAATCGCATTTTCACACAAAGACATACCTCTATTCCTGACATTGTGATTTCCTTCGGTCAGAGAATTATTCTCAGACGTAGTTGTTTTTTCCTCCTTAGATGAATCATCTGTTTAACAATAGTTAGATTAAAATTCGAATTAATCTTTGTCTTCATAGACTTATGTCCACAGTTAATCTAATTGTTTCAGTACTCACCTGTTGCATCGTGTTGTTCATTCGGCGTAGTACTGTTAGCCAAGTCTCTGCTAATAACATCCTTGTGTTGAGAATACCACATCTTGAGTTTCAAAGAACCATCAAATTGCGGATTTTTCTGAAACATTAATGAATAACATAATGATATTTCTCATTCACGTTTCGTCACTCTACTGTGAACTTGTACGGATACAATTTATAATTGAGTGCTTACTTGAATAATTCCATGTGCAAAATCCAATCTTAATCGAACTTCATTGTAGGAAGTAGAATGTCCATCAGCACCAATACTTCTATTCCTGAATTGAACCGCTTGGCAGCTCTTTATACCATACACATCTCCAACAACACCATCGAAATGTTCTGCTCCAAATCCCCATAACTGTAGTGTAAACACTTCCATGCTCTCGTCAATTAGAACCACTTTTCTGAGTACAACTCCATCCTTTTGCAGCGCTATCAAATCATTCACTTGAATCACAATGCAGACTGCATCTGTAATTGAAATTCACAAATATAGAAATTATATTTTTTGGAAGGGAATGAGAGGAACGAATTATTATACATATGCTCTGCTTACCAAATTCTTCTTTGTGACAAATGGTAGACTTTATCATCACCACTCTAGGATCTTCTTCACCCATAACTGTAATAGCGAAAGGTATAGCGTTTAATACAGAATTCAACCAATCAGAAAAGTAACATTAAAGATCATGTATTAAAATCAGTTTACCTGACTCGAGATAAGCTGTCTCTTCTCCGATAACTGACAGCAATTGTCGGTCAAATTGTATTTGAGGGATGGATCCATCATCATCAATAGCAGAAATTTTCGTTGCGTGATTTGTCAAAATTTGATAGCGTTGTTCTGGATTCCGGCGCCATTTCTCTTCAATACCGAAAATCTTCAATGTTTGCATCTCGTAAGTGCGTCCCACCTGTAGTGCATACACTTTTATCACGATTAATATGTATGAATATTGAAGTTATAACGAAAATTTCAGTAATTATAAAATATGCAATTATTCACCTTCAGTGTAGTTTGATACGTATGAACAAATTCATTCCAGAAATTTATCAGTGCTGAACCTGTTTCGTCTTGTATCTCTACTTTCCAGAGATTTGTAATCCATGATGATACTCACATGACACGGAAACGAATTCTCAGCGGCTCGAAACCTCCGCTAAAAAGATTTAATGTCGTTCCTCATTAGATTTTTGAAATTGTCAAGAATTACATGATATTCACATCAACAAATAAAGAAAATTAAAAAACACACTTACGTGACACATTGAATACTACCCAATTTCAATACTGCTTTTTCTTCACTAGTTGCATCGTCGACTTTTGCTTGCTTAATTGGGACTCCTTCGTCTTGGTGCGGTCCAAAAGATAACTTGAAAGGCTTGTGTCGTCTCATAATTAGTCTAATTATTGATACAATTTAACATCAAGGAGAAAAAGTATGAACCAGTCGAATCAAACACTTGAGAAAAACTAAGACCGAGCGAGTTGAATCTCCAGTATGATGTGTCAACGAATACGCACTTGTTTTTGAAGTACTTGTTCCTACTACGCCATCCGAATTCCACAACGTAGTATACACTACGTTTCACTGCGTACTCCAAACACGAACAACGCAACATAATATTATAAAACTCAGCTGCGTACTTCATGTGTACACATGCAACATTCTAACACGTATATAATGGAAAAAATACGCAGTGGATGTTATTAAAAGTCGTAATTCAAAATTGCGTCGCGAATTCAGTTTGAATTGTCCATTTCAAATACTGAATTCAGATTGCTAAACCATGGTTTCAGACTACTGATTTCATACGAGTGGCCTAATGGTACATCAAGATAAATTTACAGCTTCGTAAAAATTTAGATCACATACTTACTAATAGTCATTACACATTTTTCGCAACTGATTCTACTAATTGTTTTCGAAGTATAATTTGAACCAGAACTTGACATCAAAACTCGTTTATACCTGCGAACAATCAAATCTTCATCATGGCAGTAAGTACATTAAAATGATTCTAATTATCACTGAACATTGCAATTAAAACGATTGCAGTCAGTATTTAAAATATGGAGAACTTTATGTACATGTTCTGTGTTTACGTTACGTAGGATGGATTTGGATGTTCCATTTGTGGCAAAAACTTGGGTCTACAAGATGACTTCCTTCCAAAAGTGAGCTTTTTTAATAGCACATAATATCAATAACGATATACTTAATCTAGTATAAAAAATATTCCTACTTGCAATATTAATTATACACAGGTTACAGAGGAAACGCATCCACTCCATATTGGACCTGTTCAAACAGACTGCGGCCACTTGCATCATTATCTGTGCCTGATTTCTCAACTAAAACAACGATCAGCATTAAAGTGCCCATCATGTGAAGAAATCTTCCGAGTTCAGCCAATCCAATATATTCAAACTGGTCTCCAACCACGAGGGTCCTGCATGGAGTTGAACGAACTGAATATTCATCAAGTGTTCTGGACAGGAGACAAGTTATCTACAGTTATACTGTACGAAACTCGAACTACTATTGTCGACGGATCAATTGTCACAACCCAGCACTACCAAGTTCCACATTTGAGTAACTTCGTGAGTAAAACGACAAATGTAATAATACTGATTCATCTGAGTAATTAAATATATAAAATGTATCTTGTGTTACAGTGGAAGCAAGAATTTGACATCTACCATGAACTAACCACGGACTATCCGTTCCGAGACATACGAGTTACAAGCATCGAACAAGCAACCCAGCAAGACATCGATGCCTTCAACCAATTTGTAAATTGGTGCGAGTTCCCTACTGCGACACGTAATTTCAACATTTTCATCAAGTTGTCTAACGTTGTAAAACAAAACAAAACTTGAAACTGCAAAACAAGTTCGAACAAGAGCCAAACACTATTGAAGCTTATGTGACGGATGAACTAAAACGGTTCGAAATAGTAGATTGTTTCTAGGATATTTTGGTCAAACTGCAAGTCCGCATGCTAAGTTGTAATAATTTTAAACATCTGTTCAGAATAGAGAACATTAAAATACTGTCAAATTATTGCAAGAAACATACTGAACAAAACACTGATTGTATTGCTATGTATACACTGAAGCAAAACAAACGTTTCCTTAGTCTTACTTTGCAGTAACAATATTTAATAATCACTCCTAATGCCTATTATACACCTCAAAAATGTATTCCAGCACTATTTTGTCAGAACATGAGATTCTATTATAGAAATTTGTAATTTGTATACAAAGGTATTAATATACACTATTCTTCATTCGCTACTAACGTTTGCGTAAAACATATGAATTCGATTCAAAACTACAATTTTTCTCCCACGTATCTTATAACATTAAAAAATGCTAGCGTTACCACATACGCTTAGTTAGATTCGTAACAGGACATGATCCATATGAAGAAACTTGTCTTAATTAGGAATAGCCATGCAAATACCCTTGTGGTAATTGAAATATAGATCATAATACCACCCTTCTGCATTTGAAACATTACTAAAAGCAACATCAATTGTTGTTCCTTGATCGGTTGAAGATTCACAGAATGGAATCAAACTTGAAAAATTAAATTGCTCCAAAGTAGTTACAAATTCCTGCTTAGATGAATCTAGTCTATCTCTAGCACAATTGAAGTCCCAATTAATATCTCCTATAATTACTTGTTCCTGGTTTGTTTTCGAAACAACACTTAAAAGGTAATCTCTACATTTCTTCAAAGAATAACTTGGAGACCGATAGAAAACATTCAAGTAAAATTAACCAATTTTCCAGCAGACCAAAAGGAAAAGCCCATTGTCTTCATAGTCTTGATGCACAAACTGGAGATTCAAGTTACCTTTAAAAACAAGAATAAAAGTATGTAATAAAATGCTAATACGATTAAGCACTTTAAACCTTTTGACGGAATTACAAACTTACATGCATTGTAACTGTTCTTCTTGAAAGCTAAAATACCTTCTGAGTTTCGGTTGGTTCTGCAGTTGAGTCGATTTTCGATTGTATAATTATTCAATATAACTATATCAGATTCTAACAACCGTGGTTCAACGAAAAACATCATATCCGATGTCATTAAGTATGCATCAGCTTCAAGGTCTCTTACAACTGGATTGAATGAAGTTATGTTAGCAAAGAAAATATTAACAACTGCGTCATCGTTTAACCTGAAATTACGAATACTTGGGACAAACGGAAAACTTTTCAAATTATTCAACTCTACCTCAACTTCATCATTCTTGGACGCACGTTCTGGTTCTCGGAAATGCCCGTCGTGAAGATATAAACCTCCCAAAGTAGTTGCTCGTGAACAAGCGACATAAATAAGTTGCCTACTCAGTTTCCTCTTACAACTAACAGCAACAGCCCCTAAAGTACTCCCTTGAGACTTATGTATCGTCATTCCATTGGCACCTTGAAGTGGAAACTGATGTCTTATAATCTGAGCGTTATAATGGATTTTTTCACGGCTAAGATTACGATGAATCTTCTCAATAGGTACCCAAGTACTATCAATATTAGGAGGCAACTGCTTATTATAATTACTCCTAGCTCGTCTTCCGATTGAAGGATTATTAAAATCCAACCAAACCCTTATTGGATTCTTTACTCCATTCACATCTGCACCATACTGAATGGATTTCAAAAGTCCAGTACTACCGTTGAATAATCCATCACTAACATCGACGTTCGTTGTAACAAAATATGCTGCACCGACTTTCAAGTGTACATTATAAGGAATTCCATCTGATTGATGCCTATTCATATTCTTCGCAAAATCTTTGCACTGTTTCACTTGCATGGGTCCAATACGACCTGTATAATCAAAAGATTAGAATTAAACATATATATTATACGAGGAAGGCGATTGGAACTCGAGGAGTAAACATGTGCTGTGTTTCACTCCAGATAAAAAATAATCAAAGTAGATAGATACTAACAGTTTCTAGAAATAAAAGTGACAGACATAGAGTTAAAGCGAGGTAGATTACGAAAATCGAAAAATCAGATTCCTAATATCAAGGAAAAGTGTTCAAAATTTCAATCAAAAGTGAAAATTTGAAGTGCAAAGCCAAGCAAGGAGAATCAAGATTGCATCATCATCTGACCAGACTAGTCGGGGGACAGGACGATCAACAAAGACCTTACTCGTAAGGCCAGTG
>JAQGBJ010003169.1:0-13572 GCA_034698345.1 Sphaeridia pumilis
ATCTCAAGTCCAGTTAATCTGAAGTCCATATAATCATATGTCCGGTGGATCTGGAGTCGAATTAATCTTAAGTCGTTGATCTTGAATATCATGAATCTAACGTCGTTAATCTTACGTCCCCCACCCTTTTTGGACAAGTTAATTTTGTGCGATTTCACACTTTGATTCTATGATGTTTCAGCTGGATTTTCGGGAGCTTTATGTGCAAAATGTACTACTTCATTCCGATGTGGGCGCAAGCAGCCTCAATTCTGATTCTCGTCCTCACTTGCGTTGAGCGCTACCTGGTCATCTTGCATCCCTTCAAATGCCGTCAGTTTCTAACCATGAGAAAGTTGAGAGTGAGTAGCTGAATTTCTATTTCGAAGAGTTCAAGTTTCATGAGAATTTAATTTTCGTGGCATTTATTACAGTACATCGTCATCGGAATATGGATCGTGAGCGCTTGTATTTCAGCTCCCCGCCTCCACTACTTCAACACAGTCAAGTTCCCAATTTTCGGAAAAGACAATTCCATGGGCACACTAACATTGTGCATCGCTCAAAACTCGAAATTCAATCGACAAGGTGCTGATCTGACGTACTTCATTGTTCTCTTCGTCCTGCCACTCGCCGTCATGGGTATTTTGTACACTCGACTCGGGCTGTTTCTAAGCAGAGCGGATTCAATCCTTCGAGCTACAACTGGAAACAGTTCCTGCCGACAGGAAACCTTGACTGACACGTTATCCAACCGACATGGCGGAATTCCACTTCCTCAAGGCACATCGCCAGCCCCTTTTGTTGCTCCACCTGATGTTCTGATGGCGGTTGGGAATCATCACCGAAAAACGAGCAGATCAGAGTCCAGTGCCGGAAGTGCATGTGGGAGCTCGACGGAAGCGTCTTCGTCTGCCGACGAGAAGAAGAAGAAAAAAAGAAGTCGGAAGGAACGGAAGGAACTTAAAAAACTCTACGAATCTGCCAGATACGGAGACGGACCCGACGAATTCTGCAATAGACCACAGCAGCAGCAGCAGCGGAACCAAAATGTCAACGATGATTGCAGTGAAGACACAGAAGTGGGGGAAGTGCACATCAGACTAGTGACGGGGTACAATAACAATATTCGCGATCGGTTGTCAAATGGTGTGGTTGTTGGTGGGGTGGGAACAGGGGAGGACGCACAGGAGCCAAATTATAATCGAGTTAGAAGGGCAACGCCAGTAATTAGCAGCAGAAAGCGAGCTTCAGGTTCCAGGAAAGCAGTGGTGCGGATGCTGATTGTGATAGTCCTCACTTTCGCCGTTTGCAATCTGCCGTTCCACGTGAGGAAGCTGTGCCAAAATTACCTGACCAACTACAAAGCTGATAGTGACTTTGGCGGTCTTTTTACTGTCACCACGTTTTTACTCATGTTTGCCAATTGTGCGGTCAATCCAATCTTGTATGCTTTCATGTCAAAGGGGTTCCGCCAGAGCTTCGTCGAAGTCATGTGTGATTGCCAGTGGCGCAAGAGGTTCTCGAGAGGGGCGAATTATTCCGTTTGAACTGAACTGAAAGAGTGATGAGTGGTTAAGGAATTAGCAATGTGACTGATTGTGAGAGGCTAATAGTTTTAAGTAATTTATTTTTTGATGCGGAAGGAATTGAGTGGTGCTGGATGTAGAATAGAAAGATTATTTTTAAAAGGCTCGAAGTCGATGAACGTAGGAACAGAAGAAAATTGTCGGTGTCAGCACCATCTAACGGTATGTTGCTTGAACTAATTTCTGTGTACAAACGTTTGATGCTATCAAAACTGTAAAAGCCTGAAGCTGGTAGAAATATTATAGAAAAAGAAGCAATTTTTTCATTATAATTATAGAAAATTCCTGCTGAAGCTACCTGACAATTACGTGAATTATGTTTGAAGCAAAATAATATTGTCATTGCGGATATTTGTCCACTTGAATTTTGTTTTAAGCCAAACGAATCTAACAACAAGTTTTATCGTCTGAATTTTGCAAATAAAGACTTTTCGATCATTTGAATTCTAGCATTCAAGTTTGATAAAATACGTTTAAAAGAAGGAGCTATTGGGTGGACCAGACTCACCATACAAGTGCTGAATTTGGCTTTTAGGTTTAGCAAGTTGGACGATGACAGTTTTGAGAAAGAGTCCAGTGGGAGATTTCTCTAATTAGGTGACCACTTTAATCAATTTCATCCTCAGAAAGACTGTTTTGGACTTGGCGAAATGTAACAAGTGCCTCGATAAACTCGCGAGGGATTTGAAGATGTGTGGTGATAGTTCACGGATCCGAAGAAGGAGATGAAATTTCGGTTAATACTTTCTCATGCTCCGGCGTCATGAACGACATGACTGACATTAAGGGACTGATCGATTGCTGATATGAACCGAATTCGGCTTCTGCAAACCCAAGTAGTATAAATAGTCCGAGACTTGCCCAGCAGCTCATTTGTGGTCCAAAGTTTGTCTTGGAACGTTGGTCAGCCGGAAGGAAACGAGAAGTGTGGTTCCATACTCTGACTGTGTAATTTCGGATTTTCATTTCGCTCCAAGTGACTTGACTTGGGGAATCTAAGAATGTCGTCCATCCGCCTCTTTGTGGGTAAGTGTCAGCTATTAGCTAGTGTGGTGAGGGTTCAAAAGTTGTGACTATCTTAAATTCGCTTTACAAACGGTGTTGTTGAAACTTGATTGCAGGGCTCCTTGTGCTAATAGCGATTTCAGCGTCCTCAGTCGACTGCCGGTCGCGCTCGTTCAGCAGATCCCTGAAAATGGACCCGAAGCTGGTGGCCCGTGGAGGCGACGAGGACTTTGGGCTTCTGGACGCGGGCGTTCGGTCGATGGGGCTCAACTGCAACGAGTGCGGGGCGACTTGTGTTCCAGCCTGTGGAACTCGACGCTTTACAATCTGCTGCATGTCATTCGTGAAACGGAAACGGGCCGAGGGAGCTCCCGCTCGGTCTCAGGAAACCCCGCCAGCCGAAGACGAGAATTCTAATAATTTGTATTAACCTAGCAACCAACTGTGCTTCTGATGAAGCGGAAGTTGGGGCTGTCACCAAGCGCTTTGTTTCGAATTTGTGAAATTATATACACCTGAAGAAGCAATACGCATTTTGTTGTGTTGTCGAAAACCTTATGAAAGCATATCAACTCTTTGTCCTGAAGCCTTTGAACAAAAGGGAATAAAAATAGATTACGCGACAGGTGGCAGATGTACAATGTTCCAATGTGACGAAGTTAAAGTCATGTTGTTATTGTTTTGAGGAAATTGCAACCGCGACACAAAAGGTCGAATAAACAAAAAAAGTTGATAATTTTTCTTCGCAGAAATGTAATTTAATATATGGACGGAGGCTTGTTGATTTTAAGCGTCATATGTAACAGCCAACAGCGGATGAAGTTTTTGAAGGGAGGAGAGCCGTTCGGTTAAACTCATCAGATACGAGGGACGCTTTTGTTGATATCGCTTTCGGAGCAACGTGCAACAATACGCTCAAATGGCTTACTAACCCAATTCTGGCAAATGCATTATTTGAACCCAACGCATTGTCATGAAGAACGTGACGAGCGCCGAGACTTAACTACGCTTCTCGTTTGCTTTTAAAACTGGTTTTCGCGTGGATTTCCTTTCACTCCGCACAAGTATAAATGACGTTAGAATTTACAGCTTTTACAACTTCACTTTCGCGACCATAACGCATTGACAATAAAACCGAAAGCGTCTCCATCAAATCTAACCAAAAGTAAAGCTTTTACCGTCGTAAAATACATGAATGCTGAATTGCAATAAACGCTGTCGTTTGTTACCAAATTATCAAGATGAGAAAATTGTGGTGGGGTTGAGGAGCGGGCCGTGTGAATCGGACACGAATTTGTAGAACATCATCAACCGTAGCGTCGTAGCGTAGGCTTTATCAAAGCAATTACATCATTAAAATAAATGCAGGACTGGCTGAGGGGTAGATCGGCTCGAAATAACTCGACTGTCTGACTATTAAGTATAGCAAAATTGACGCTCGAAGTCGCCAGTTACATCTCGATAAGTTATGGTTGGACGACGGAGCGTGCTAATGTGTTTCTTCTAAAATTGTCAATGTGCCGTGGAGTGGCCCTGCTGGAAAGCTTTGAAAAAAGTTGCTTAAACAAGCTGTTCTCACATTACGAGTTGTTTTCGAACCACGCAGCTTGTGAAGTTCGTGTTTGTGTGTATGTCTTGAGCTGTGAGACATCGTTCATTACATAAGCTCTACTGACGTCATCAAAGAACCATAAGTAGAAAAACTTTCTGAGAATATGAATTCAGAATAATATATACGTATAACTGTGTATCGGAAATTCGTTCTACGAGAGAGATATCAACAACAAGAACCAAAACTAATAGGTATAAAATTTATCACCCTTGGCTGAATCACATGTTTTCTTCAGCAGAATTTTTTGCGATTATATACAAACTATCGAATATGCCTAAAGCTCGTGCTTCTAACTGATTTGTAAAACAAGACACTGGTTCAAAAGCATTTTACAGGTGACGATCTGATGGATCTGAACGACCATGCAAGTTTTTCATGTAGCTATTGTGTAGCATTACATTACACAGTTTGACTTTGAGAGGGTACGAAAACTGCAGCATTGTTGCCATTTCCCTCTCAACAACAATCGGCAGCTGATGCTCATATTGCTCAGTCGGGATCACGCTGCTGAGGACTGCGTTAAGGACTTTGTGTTGTTGCAGCGTCTGAAGACGTGTGTTGAGTGTTGAGTCTCGAACTTTTCATGAGATACAGTTATGCAGCCCGTGCAAGTTGTTCCTGCGTAGGCTCTGTGAGTTGAACGGGAATTAAAAATCAGACTGGTGTCAAGTTACACTTAAATGTGATAACTCATCAAAATCAAGTCCTGACTTCGAGCTTGGTCCTACCCGTCAAGTTGTTCGTGAAGCTGGCGATAATCAGTTCTGATTGCAATGAAGAAACAATACAAGCGGGTAAAGTTCAGCAGAAACATGAATCGTTTGTGATCAATGGGTGGTTGTTGTATGTACTTGACAAGTTCCTGGAATAGAAATATTGCTGTTAACTTGGCGCTTGTGACGTCACTGGATTATTACCGCATAAGTGAATGAACAAAGATACTGGCAACTAACCTCTGGGAGTGCAAGTACAACAAGCGGGTTCTTGTGTAGTTTTATCATGCACAAACCAAGTGGGTAAAGCTGTGACGCGGAACTGGAGCATTGACGAGTCAGCCTTCCGTCAGTACTATAGGTACAAGGCGCCAAAAGCGTTACTCAGCGTCCGAGGGAAATTGGCAAACTCTAACTATATATAGTACTACTAGAAGCTAGGAGAACAGAACTGGTGGGAGGCGAAGCATATCGATCCGGCGTCCTACTACCACAGTAGCGAATTCATTCTTCTGACGAAACACGGGCACGCTGTGGAGTAAGAAAACGGCAAGCCGGGTCTTTTAGACAGCCTCTGTTGCACCAGCAGTGTAGTAGTGTTCGTCGAGTAAGCCGGATAGTCGCGTGGGTCTGAGTGAGTTGCACCGAAGCTGGTCTCGTGCAAGCACAATTTCGGTGACCTGATTCTGAAACAACATAGCACTTTGAGTGAGGTAGAAGAGTGATTATTGTCCTCAGTTATCAGCTTGAACCTTGGAGACTGAGTCTCAAGACAACTTTACAACTTTACCTTTTTAACAAAAGACTGACAGACAGACGCCAATACAATGGCGAAACCTGGACGCGAATCGACAGCATGGAAGCGAATTCGGCGGAACCTCTTGACCATTTTGACAGTGCTCGGGGTAGTACTGGGAATCTCCCTAGGGCTGCTGCTGAAGGAAATGAAGCCGTCCTGGTCACAAAGAGACATCAGCTACGTTAAATACTGCGGCGACCTGTTCCTTTCGATGCTCAAGGGACTCATTTTACCGCTGATAGTGACCTCAATGGTGGCTGCAGTAGGATCGCTAGATCTGTCGATTTCGAGCAAGATCGGTGGCAGAGGAATCGTATTCTATGCCGTGACTACGGTTTCTGCGATCGTCCTCGGAATCATACTCACTGTGACGATTCAGCCTGGAGCTGGAGTCCAGGAAGAACAAAATTTGAAGCACAAAAAGGAACCGACACTTGTCCAGGACACGCTTATGGATCTTGTCAGGTAAATTCATTGCTGCTCTACATTAGCGATTTGCCAGTTGCCAGGGCACATTAGAAACCTGTGAAAACCATATAGTCGTTCAGATTCTGCTTTCACCAATCCAAACCCGTAGAAGTCTAAATTGCCTAACGTGTAGACACTAACCTAACATTCTGTTTGCTGTTCCAGGACAATGTTTCCGCCCAATGTGATAGCCGCCACAATGGAACACGTAAGCTGGTTTTGCTAATGTTGCTTTGGTTAGCCTGGAATCAAAGAGAAGGACTGTTAATGGATTAATGTGATGTTTATCTTAATTGCAGTACCGCACAGTAATTTCGCTTCCAAAGGGAACAGACCCCAGTAAGTACATAAACTCTTTGTTTACCTTTGGTTGTTTGGGATTTGTTGACGATTTTGATGAACTAACTGTTGTTCGAATCCAACAGTCAACACGAGACTTGAAGACTATGACATGAAAGGGATCTTTGAGCCAGGAACCAACATCATGGGTTTGATTGTCTTCAGCATCGCTGTCGGAATTGCAGTCGCCAAATTGGGAGACAAGGGAAAACCCGTCTTGCGGTTCTTCCAAAGCTTTTCAGAAATTATGATCAAAATCACCAGCTGGGTTGTGTGGTAAGCTAAAGAAATGGCAACTTAATCCCGCAAAATTATCAATTAGTACAAGATTTCCAAGCAGAAAGTTTCAAAAACATAGCAGAAATCGTATAAAAAAGCTCTGCCTGAATTGAACATTGAAGACGTTCGCTCGCGCGTCGCATAGGAATTTGCATTACTTGACAAGCAAGAAAACCTTTTCTGTTTATTTCGCAAGGATGCGGTACGGGTCGAAGGAGTATGTATTTAGTGGGATGTAGCGTAGAGCCACTCTCGCTGAAACTCAACACATATTTGCGGTGCGTTGAGTGCCGTATGTACCTGCGTGTATTTAGACGGAGGGTTTCCTGATCGGTAGCTTTCCACTACGTACCGTGTGCTGTCAGAAAAAGATACTTTTCGAGGTCTCGGTTGTAGTAACCGAGAGCCAATTGCTTCTTCAATTCCCGAGACTCTCGGTAGTTCGTTAGACTCTCGGTGTTGTTGTTGATCTTTGAACTCCACTGGTAGTCAGAAACAATCTGTTTTTGAAACTGATTTCTAATTGCAAATTGTGTTTTGATTACGTTAGGTTGTCGCCAATCGGTGTATCGTCTCTGATAGCAGCGGAAATCCTGAAAACGACAAACTTTGCGGGGATCCTCCGCTCCTTAGGATGGTACCTTTTCGTTGTGGTCGTTGGAATGCTCATTCACGGGTTTTTAGTCCTACCGCTAATCTTCACAGCCATGACAAGAAAATTGCCCTTCAAATTCATCCTGAATATGATGCCGGCAATCTTTACTGCGTTTGGAACAGGCTCCAGGTACGTCTCCCAGCATCATTGTATGCTCCAATCTTGAAATATGCTACAAAAATCATGAAGTTCAAGTGCACTAAACATTCATTCTTTGTACCCGCAGCTCGGCAACGCTTCCAGTGACAATCAAGTGCTTAGAAGAAAAGAACAAGGTGGACTCGAGGGTGGCCAGATTCCTGATCCCGATCGGTGCAACTATCAACATGGACGGAACAGCGTTATACGAAGCCGTAGCTGCTATCTTTATCGCTCAAGTTGTAGGTCTGGAACTGACAATCGGTAAAGTTATCGCTATCAGGTTAGTGAATGAGTGTTAGACATTATCCCTGCCTGAGAGGAATAATTCACTACCAAAGATCCTTGTTTGACAACTTTTTCTTGGTTAACAGCATTACGGCAACGGTGGCCAGCATCGGCGCAGCTGGAATTCCTCATGGCGGTCTCGTCACCTTCGTTATGGTGCTGAGTACCATTGGGCTTCCGCCAGAATACATTTCTTACATTGTACCTATCGACTGGCTTGTGTAAGATATTTTTCAAAGAGAATCCATAGAATTAGCGATAAATTAACTGTCCAGATGCTTAATAAAGTGTTGCTGATTTGCAGGGACCGACTTCGAACTGCCATCAATGTCCTTGGAGACAGTTTCGGAGCTGGTATTGTCCATAAGCTGTCCAGAGACGATCTTTCTGAGCTACCGGCGCTCACCAACGGGTCTGAAGAGGATGAAGACAGTAGCGAATTGGCGGACCTTCGTTCTGGAAAGCTGAACTACAAGAGAAACTCAACGGATGTCGAAAATAACGCTTTTGAGCATTCCATCTAAAAGTTAATTTGTTTGAAGTCCATGGGTTTATTGTAATTACAGCTGGATCTGATAGCTAATCAGCAGGATCAAGCAATACCCTTAATTATATACTGTATTTGTACGTTGATTTATGGAACATAGATGCTACTACTTTGTTATGTTTTACTTTCACTCAAAATGTAGTGAAATGAGACTATTTTTACTTCCGAAAATCAGGTCTTGAATTTCTGTAGCTCTGTAGTAGGATGACTATAAGTTTTGAGTGTGTCCAACTCAAGTACCAGGAGGAAAACAATGTACCAGAGAATATATATTTTTATGAAGGACGGAGCTAAAAGTGTTATAAGAATGGACTCATATTTAGCCAAGTAACCTAATGGATTAAATATATACACATATCCAACTTTACTACAAAATGAAACTTCCATAATGCTAAAAATTAGATCGTTCTCCGTGGTATTGAGTTTCGGAACGAGAAGCTGACAGTCAACCTTTGCCTTAATCCTAATGATCTCATAGGCTTTACTCAGCTTTCCTTATCATTTAAACAAGAGGAATTCCCACACCTTTTACCTCTTAAATGAAATTCAGACAACTGGGGAATTCAAGTGATGAAAACCTTTTTGTTTAACAACAGATATCCACATACCGCTTTGTTTAAAACTCTTCCCAAAGCCGCTTACAGTCCATTTGACACCTGACACATTTATCGACACGACGCAAGAATGCAATTTCCTCGGTCTTTAATAGCTTTTTAGACAGTATTCACGTGACAAAGAAAGTGTTTGCCAGATTGATGGCGGCTCCATTAACAGACTTAATTCATCCAAATAAATTACTGACCTGCTCTCGGTGGAATCGCTTTAACTATTTTGCTACATTGGAGTTACCAATAATCAATTCCTGCGAATCGCCAGATTCTCTTCGCACAACGTCTATCTATACCTATTCGCTATCATCTACAATTCCAAATACCTGTGCCTCCCAGTCACCACTTTGATCTCTGGAAGAGATAAAGTATGTTTACTTGGGCAAAACTAGTGTTGTAAATGGGGATTACTCTTACTCTACCTAATAATATTGCAGCATAGTGCAGAAAGTACGCAACATAATGTATAACGACAATAGAGATTAAATGGGGACACTGGTAGCTTATCCCACTATCTATATCTCATACATTTTGTGTTGCTGCTCAGAAGGACCATAACAATGACCGAGTAAATCTGTGCGACATTCAACGCCATTTCGCTACCGAACGCGGTATAACAGCCCATTTAGCGACGCATACGTAATCAACGACTTGGAGTCGGTAGGTAGAAGGACGGAGGGATTCAGATTCTGACTAACTGACCTTCACAGTGTCTAGTGCCTACCTTGCTTAAAGTTTGTTGTTTGTTCTATTTGATTATCTTGAATGACTAGTAAAACTATCATAAGCAGTTTTGGCCAATTCATTTGGGGACTGGACGTTCCGGAAATTGAAAGGTAAGGGCAGGAAAGCATTATCTGACTCGTTCAATTAAGTTCCCGCGGTTTCAAAAGTAACTTGTGCGTGAGCTTGAATTTACAGTTCTATAGTTGCCGCCTGTCAGTTGAGAGCTTAACTTCAAAGAAAAGTAGTTGCTAGCCGTCGAACTGCCAGACCATTTTGGCTGAACGTGAATTGGCATAAATCTTAACAGTCAGTTGATCCACAGTTACCAGTAAAATTAAGTTTCTTCAAAGGCAAGAATACGGCAAATATCTTCAGTACACTAGGTACCCGTCGATTCTGCAAATTTCCCAAATGAATCATATCAGCAGCGTCGACGTCAATAAGTAATTCCTAACTATCCAAACTCCATTCTTCAGATAGCAGTCAATAGTCAATAGAAACTCCCTCTTCGTTTGTAGGTTTTGGAGATACCTAAAATCAGAATAGAGTTTAGCACTACAATACAACAAGACACTTTTGATGATGTGAACAATGCAATTTGAAGTTAACCCACCGACTGCTGCCAAATAGTGTCAAAGTTTTAACTGAAAGTGAATCATTTCACCAGGACAGTTGATCGTTAAATTGGTTAAATCTTCATCCATAGTCTACGCAATGACAGCGATCGTCCAAGGCAGCAACTGGAAACGTAAAATATCATTAGTGTTTTAACAGTCTGTGTGCACAATAGTATGAACATTGTGTGCTAACACATTTTCATACAAAATGTGGTAAAACGATGGCACAAATATGCCTTTACAACCGAATCTTTTGTTTATGACCTTTAAACATTTAATGCTATTTGTTCAAGTCGGCGATGGGAGGACAGCTACACTTTTGTGACGATTACTTTGACAACAGACATTAACATCGTCAGTGTGTGAATTAGAAGGCAGCTGCAGTTAAAGCAGGCTTTCTCACATTAAATGGTTGGAGGGGTATTAAGCTACAGATGGATCTGACCCTCCAGTCTATAATTTCATCTAATGTGTTTTGTTTTGTGACTCGCAGTTATCCGACAAGTTCCGTCCTTCGTTGATGTGAATGCAGGACTACCCAGATCTGATAGTGAAGACGAACAACTTTTTGACTTCTCCCCTACCAATACAGGAAACGTTGCCGCTGAAGCCTGGCACCATGGCGAAACTCAAAAAAATCCTCCGGTCGAATCTTCTGACCATATTGACAATCCTTGGCGTCGTTCTCGGAATAGCGCTTGGCGCTGTGTTACGAATAACGAAGGATAAATGGACTCCAAGAGAAATTTCTTACGTTGCTTTGATCGGCGACTTGTTCTTGAACATGCTCAAGGGTCTCATTCTTCCTTTGATTATTTCCTCGCTAATTACTGCTGTCGGGTCCCTTGACATCAGTGTGTCCAAGAAGATCGGCGGTCGCGGTATCGCCTTCTACATGACAACCACAGTAATTGCGATTGTTATTGGTATCGTCTTGGCGGTCACCATCAAGCCGGGTAAAAAAGGTCCAACAAGCGGCCCGGTTGAAGGAGAGGAAACGCTTCCGAGCTTAGCTGAAGATACAATTTTGGACTTGATTAGGTACGTCTATCATTCTGAAGCTTTAATACACTTTATATACGCGTCACCATTATAACCTTGAAATCACATTGTATTGCAGAAATATGTTCTCACCCAATTTGATACAGGCAACACTGCAACACGTAAGGATTGCCATTTTGTTACCACTTTTGCTTCAAATGAAATAGCTTCGTAATATCCGGGTGATTGACAAGGGTTTTACGGTTTGATGCGCTTTCATCAATTGATTCAGCATGCTGGCAGATTCAATTTTTAGGAGGTAGCAGGATGGTGAATACGTTATATTTTCTCATCTGGAACACATAACCATAAATTTTATTAGAACACCACCCAACACAAAGCATGACTAACAGAGTGAAATTCAATAGACAATGCTAAACTTACGTTGTATACAAGGACAAAGAGTTTAAATTGACCTTCAAAGCAGATTGAAATGACACCTTTCTGGAATCACATTGCTCTTGCCGTGGTTTTACATCAAGCTAATTATTTGTTGGGTTGTTACAGCACAAAACGGTGCTTGTTCCACCAAATGGGACCAATATATCCGCCGTTACTCCTGGTAAGCTTTCAAATGGCTGTTGGAAAAAAAGTGTGAAGTAAACCAATCGTTTTGTTCACGCAGAGGAAGCGAGAACATTTGATATCAAAGATACATGGGAAGATGGTACCAACATTATGGGCTTGGTCGTCTTCGCGGCAGTCCTCGGAATATCCATCGGAAAACTCGGAGAGAAGGGAAAGCCGCTGCTGTACTTTTTCCAAAGCTTGTCTGATGCTTCGATGATGATTACAGGCTGGGTCATCTGGTAAGTTGTGCTGCGGACACGATAACAAATGTTAATGTTACGATAATATAAAGCTGAGCACATAAAAGCGTCAAAACTCACAAGACTTTGATTATCCAGGTTGACCCCTCTTGGTGTGCCGTTCTTGGTTGCCAGCCAAATCATCGAGATTGAAGAACTGGACGCTGTTGTCAAGTCTTTGGGGCTCTACTTCGGAACTGTGCTGGCTGGTCTGTTCATCCATGGCGTTATTGTCCTGCCTTTGATATTCTTCCTCATGACTAGGAAGGCTCCCTTCAAGTACGTCGGGAACATGGTGCCAGCCATCCTGACTGCTTTTGGTACCGGCTCTAGGTAAACAAGCACAGTGATTATACGTCAAACGAATTTAAGCTTAAATAAATCATAGCAACTTGTAAATACCTTTGCAGCTCTGCAACGCTTCCAATCACTATCAAATGTCTGGAAGAGAACAATAACGTCGATCCCCGAGTATCAAGATTCCTTCTTCCGATCGGAGCAACTATCAACATGGACGGCACCGCTTTGTACGAAGCAGTAGCTGCAATCTTCATAGCTCAGATGGAAGGTATGGATCTGGGGATCGGGAAGATCATTGCCATAAGGTAAAACATGAACTTTATGACTTGAGACAAGTAAGAAGCAATTTTGAAAACTTTTACATGAGATCGCTTCGCAATTTCAGTGTCACCGCCACAGCTGCTAGTATCGGAGCGGCCGGAATCCCGCAAGCAGGTCTTGTTACGATGGTCATGGTGCTGAACACGATTGGTCTACCTGGAAGTTACATTTCATACATTATCCCGGTCGATTGGCTGTTGTAAGTGCTTCAATAATTTTAAGATCAACAGAGGTTGTCTTTCATAAGTAATACTCACCCTTGCTGGCGACATTCGTAGGGACAGATTCAGGACTGCAATCAACGTGCTCGGTGACAGCTTCGGAGCTGGTATCATTAACCATATTTGCAAGGACGAACTGCTCAAGATGCAACCTCAAGTTCCAGAATCTGAAGAACGAAAAGTTGACGGCGGAGAACCCGGAAATGGAAGGAGAGTTTCGCCAACGTTTATCAACAGCAATGCTGAATATCACAATCACGGTTATTCACAAAACGAAAGCGCGTATTAAATTTCAAAATAGATAAAGCTTTAAGATGTTCCCCGCGGTCACGCTGAGAAGGATATTGTTCAATAAACTTGTGACCTTAAACTTGAATATATTAATGTTGCCTCAGTTAGTTTGAAACTTACCGCCACTCAAGGCAACCGCAAAATTTTTGCAAAGGGATGGTCCACAATTTACGTAAACTTTTTTTTCGACATTTGAGGGGGGTGACCCCCTCCGTAATTTAATAGTA
>JAQGBJ010003170.1:0-13556 GCA_034698345.1 Sphaeridia pumilis
CTACGTTTTGTGGTACGTCTTTTTTCAATGTCTCCAGATGTTCAAGGGGCAATTTTTTCAAGTGACTATATAAAATTAATATAAAATTGCAGGGTAATTTATGTTGGCGACACCTTTGGAGCTTGGGCATACCCAATGTTGCGTGACCTCAAGAACCTGGAGCGTCTGGGCTTCGTTGCAGTTCTGCAGACCTGGGAGACGTCTTACTTTGTTTTGGGCTACAGAGTCGTGAAGTGGCGTTGGGGTAAGCAAAGCAAGCGGAAAGGGAAATTATTTTAGGCTTGTACTTTTGAAAGTTTTTTAAGTTTCTGTTCCACAGGTCGGTAAACTGGGGCAAAATTGTGGTCCTTGTTCGTGGGAACAAGACCGGTGAAAGAAGGTTGGATCAACAAAATCCCACCTGTAAAAACAGTCTCAATTTCACAATACATTCTCAGCGGTACTACTAGATTCAAACGCACTATGATTTTGAAATTAAAGGTCAAGATTACGACACTTGCAGAAATATTGCGTATGAAAAATACCTAGAATCCAATTGAAAAATGAATCATACTCGAGTAGAATCTTCTACAATTTAAAAAGCAATCTGTCGTCTTCAAGTCCATGCAACCAATGCTATCGGTTTCAGTTCCAAACCTGGCTATGACGCAGTACAAGCTGATGATGGTAATCAATTTTGATTGTGTATAGCAAGTCAATTGTGTAATCAAGCCCCGATTCAACCAGATCGACTTTGATGAATTTGATATTACCAGGAGAAAGTTTGCAGAATTTGCCGGAATTTTTTGTTGTTGGCGACGCTGCTACCGGATCGGCTAACTTAATTTCACATTTTCCTCTATAAAATCTTTGCGAACTTTTCTAGTTCAGATTTCAGCGAAGAATTTTGCACAAAAAATTCGCAAACTATGTTACGTAGCTAAGCGATCTTTCGTGTTCGAAAATTAGATTTCGTCTTGAAAATTCTCTATTTTTTGCAAAAAGCCTTACCCAATACACAAAAAACATTGCGTTATATTCAAGCCTTTAATTTTTGCAAACACGGTCTCCGATCCTCCAAATTAGATTTCAAGACAAACTAAAATCCGCGAGATTCCAAGCATATGCTGAAAATACAATAAAGTCAAGACGTGTTTGCCCCGATGATTGAATCCCGCTTGGAAATTGCAAAGGCGCGGGAAGCGACGCTTCTGTCTGCTTTCGTTTGAGTGATGGAAGGGGTCGGAAATGAGATGAGCGGTGACCGGAAACTGAATTTGAAGAGATTTTAGGCGAAACAGGCATCAAGATGCAAAATGTGTTACGCTTTTCAAATTTTAGATGTGGAACTAATTTCGTCAAAAAATATATTCCGCCCCAAATCTAATTACAGCAGATTCGAGTTTCACAAAGTTGATAACAACAAAAGGTACATTTTTGTTGCATACTTCAGAGCCGTTATTCTGACTACCTTCTGGAGGAACAATCTCGTTCTTAAGCGTATGAATCATATATGACAAATTCCATGTTGATAAGTGCCCTCGAGCGAGAGACCTTTGTATTTATAGCCAATAACAACCGTTATCAACTTTCACTCTGTCCGACCAGATACGCAGTCAGAAACTCTAGGCTTCACCACGTGTCAGCAGTCTTTCGTTGAGCTGTCTCGAAGCAAAATGGATAAGTGCGAGTACCATGAGTCTGACACCAATTTCCGCAATTGGACGCTCCGATCTCGGATTCCTCACCCGGGTGAAGTTGATCCTGACTTCCAAAAACTGACACCGCCCGAATACCTAATACGAAAAGCGGAAGAGCACGTTTCTCGTTGTGGCAAGAATCTCCTCTTAACCGTAAGTGATTTCCACAAGAAGAAGAAGACTTTTACTCACTTTTGTATGTGTTGGATTTAATTTACCTTTCTCCGATTTTAGTTTCTTCCCAGAATATCTTGTTCCTTTACTTATCTCTTGCCACCGGAAAAAAAACTTTTTATTAAAACTGGCTCTCAGTCAGATATATTTTCTTGATGAAAATCTTCATACTAGATTTCACAAACTAATATAACTCGCTGCCATAGTTTGTTTAGAAGAAGACACTGAAAAGTAATTTACTTCAACACACTTTTCAATAACACGAGAGAAATTTTCTCATAAGAAATTAATTTTCCCAATTCCTCTTCCTGTATCTTCACAAGAAGGTGTCTTAAAATAAAACAAACTTTTGAATCTTCTCCGTCATCTATTCGCTCAACTAATGGCTAAAAGAGACGCTGAATCCTTTTTTCAATTTAGATTGACGCAATCACCGGCGAACAAATAACTTATTGGGACTACCTGAACTGGTCTACAAACGCCAGCAGCTGGTTCCAGAACCGAGGCCTCGAACGTGGTTCGGTCGTTCTCTACCTAATTGACAACTTTACAAAGTTGGCTGCCTTCTTCACAGGAGTTTGGAAAGCTAATGGCGTCCTGAGGGCTTCATATCCGGAAGAGCTTCCAGGTAAAATCTACTGGGTAAAAGTTGGATCCAATCTTATTTCCGGATTGAAATCCATCTTCCTGTAACCTTTAAAACATTGGCTTCTACATCAAAAGCTTTTTCAAACTTCCAATTTAGTCATGTACAAAAACTGGAGGCGCCCAATACTACTAAATTCGAAACTTCTTTTACAGATACCATACGTGATCGCATAATTGAAAGCCACTGTAACTTTGTCTACTGCGAAGCCAACAAGCTCAACGACTGCCTCAAAGCAATCCAGGGCTTGGACTGGGATATAACCGTTATCGTTAACGAAGGCCACTTTTCCGCAAATGACTCCACAACAATAAAAGTTGTGTCCGTTCAGGAGCTTTTTGAGTACAGTGGAGCTTCAGGTAGGTCAAATATATATTGAGCATCGAGGAGCAATTAGCTAGAAATGGCTGGCATATTGATCATATATATTTGAACGTTTTTGGAAAATAGCCTCACCACCACCACCAGCCGTAAGTCCCGAAGACCCAGCGCTGATTTTGTGTACCAGTGGAACCACTGGTCGGTGCAAAGGCGCACTTCGGACGCATCGCTCCCTTTTGAACCTTATTAAGAGTGAGGAAATGTACCCGTGGGATAGCAAATCCCTGCTTATTTGCAAAGGTACACACATCAGTGGGTCTTGCTTCCCGTTGGGAAATTTGGCCCTTGGGATTTGTTCCGTCATTGTTTGGAAAGCTGACCGCGAAATAATTTTCCGGGCTATTACAAGACACAAGGTATGGAAAAACATGTGGTTGGCCAGATACGTTTCTTCTTCTTCTGCTTCACTAAATTCCCAAGTCTTGCAAGCTTATTGGAGAAAGCTGACTATGAGCTCTGTGCTGCCGCCGCCGCTTGCTTATTCTGACAGAGCTTTCTCTTTGAAATCCATGAAATCCATGATGAAAGCTTCATTTATTATTTTGTTCCTTGCTTGCTAAAGCCCACCGTCGTATTTGGTTTCCCGGGATTTTTATTGTGGCTCAACGAAGTACAGGATGAGGACCGGTCGGGCTTGGATTCGCTCACAAAGTTATTTACAGCTGGATACGTGCTAGGACCTCAAGTTAAAAAGAAACTGCTGACAGTGGGAAATAATGTGGAGCAGGTTCTGAATGTGTGTTTGATTGATTGAAATTGCATTACCTTGTTGCCAATGACACAGTTTGCAAAAATAGTTTGCCATTTTCACAGATTTACGGAATGACAGAGTCAAGTCATTTCATTTCAAGCTGTGTTCCAGTAAATACGAAGGACGGAGGCGGCGTTCAATTCCAAGGAATAGGTAAGAAGAAGCAGAAAAAGATCAAATGTCATGCACGTGTGCGGTCATACAGGCGAAGAGTCGTACGAATGGAATAAAAAAATCCGCAAGGTTGGCAAGACTGGTAATGACAATGTATAAAATATTATATACTGACAGACGTCCCTGGAAATTCAGTTGGACGGGTAGCGCCAGGAGCACAAGTGCAAATACGTGACCCAAGAACACTGCAGCTTCTTGGACCTGGACGGCATGGAGAGGTCCTTGTCAAACATGTTGACATGTTTTCATATTATTTGGAGGCTCCAAAGGTATGTTGTGCAACTATAATATTTTTCCTACCCGTTTGAACATGTCGAATTTACTTTTAGGAGACAAACGAAGCGTTCACTTCAGATGGCTACTTCAGAACTGGAGACATTGGCTTCTTTGATGAACAAGGCTTTGTGACGATAGTTGGGAGGCGCAAAGAGATATTCAAGTACTTTAACAATCATGTGAGTCAATTGGCCGCGTAATCAATAATAATATAACCGAGACAAAATCCTTTGATTATTTAATATACCGGCACGTGTGTCCACAAACGATCCACAGATTTCGCCGTACCACATCGAAGATGTCCTTAGGGACCATCCGGCGGTGAAGGAAGCGTGTATCGTTGGCGTCATCGAGGCCGATGGGTTCAACAGTGTGCCACGGGCTTACGTCACGTTAAAGTCTGCAGATAAGATTGGAAAGGAGGAAATCAACACATTTCTCGAAAGTGAGTTGCAAAATTGCCTTGTTTGCTCCTATTTTCGGTAACTTTGTAGAAGCACTAAAGAGAGACGACAAAATTAGCTTGTTTATTGGCAAGTGAAGAAGAATTAATCGAGTTAAGCTGAAAGGACAAATTGTTCTTTTGGTTATAATCAAGCTTAATGAACTAATAAGGCGCTTTTATTGACAAAAGTCTTTGTTCACTTTGCTGGACTGAAAGTTGCAAGGAGTTGCACATGTTTGTTTTCCTGTTTTTCTTTAACGGAGAGAAACTCCGTTTTATCATACCGGGAATTTACAAACAGTTTCTGACAGTTTCTTTCTTGCTACTTGCTACACATAAGGTTTACTTCTTTTTGTCTTTCACAGGCCGACTCCCGGACTATATGCATTTACGAGGTGGCCTTTTCGTGGTCGATAAATTGCCCAGAAACAATACAGGCAAAGTTACACGAGATGCTGTTGCTAGATTGTTTTCCAATTTAGCCTGAGGCTGGATTAGCTTCACTGATGGACTTGGCTGCAAAAAATGTGCAGATTTTGTGTGGGTTTTTGGTGAGTATAGTTGCTGACTTGTTGAAAGCGTTCCGCAAGGCAGAATTACATTTTCTGTAGGACTAAGCACTTTATTGATTTTTTGGCTTTCAAGTATAAAGCTGAGTGTTGTTGTGGTTATGAAACCTTGGTTCCGTGGGCGCTTTTAAAGCTCCGAAGAGCACCATTGCATGATTTATCCTATTTGTTAGGCCGGATAATGAAATTAAAAGTTTTACTCTAATTTTGCGTGTTTATTACAAACAAATGTTCTATAGTCTATCACTTTTGTTGATTAAGCAAAGTGCCGTCATCTCTTGATACGCCCTTTAGTTGTTATTCCGAATTCTAAATCCGTAAAGGTCAAGTAGGGAAAGTGAAACCACTGTTTTGTACCGTACTGTTACATGGGATACATTCAGTCATTTTGTATCCCAATTACGGCCTTGGGAAACGTTTTCGAGTTTCAGTTCCGTCCAGCTTCTGATGATAGCCCATTAGGTACCCGGTGGACCAAACGTGAACTGCGGTAGCGGCATAATTGATGTTTACAAAACGCTTCAACTTATTTTGATCAATTAGCTTGCTTTTACCTACCTCGCTTTTGCGGTGACATAAAAGAACCTGAACATATAAATCCGCCGATATTAATTATTTAGTAATCAGAAGTCGGATTTCCACAGAATAGCGCAATCATCCTTGAATATACACAAAATTAAAGAGGTTAAGGTCAGGTTGCTTGTGGCAGTCATTCGATTATGGTTGTTTTCAGGAACTGCAATTATTGTACCGGAAACTGTTGATTTTAGACTTATGTTGTTTATCTCATCGCGTCTGGTTTGACATCAACCAGATTTTGAAATTTGAGCAAACATAATAATATTTAGAAATTGAAATACCGCAAAACTTTCTTCTAAGGAAAATTCATGGAAATGGCAAAAGTTGAGCCCTTAACCGGGGTAAAAACGCATTTAATTTTTTGACAGCAGAATATATTTTCAAGATGTGCCTATCTCCACATTTTAAGTTTTATTTCACTGAAACTTAGTTTTTTAATTGCATATAACAACCTCGCAAAATTGAGTGTTTATACAAGTTTCTAGATACGCTTACAAGTTTACGTGAATTTTTCCACAGCATTAGCTACGAAAAAGGTTTGTGTAGCCGTAGAATTTTTTAACAAGAAAAAACTAACAAAGATAACATGAACACAAACATACAGACGGACAAGATTGGAACGATAAGAAGAGGACAGGAATATTATTAAATGACATAATTTGGCGCTTTTGCCAACCGCATAGACCTACAACTACCCGGCCGACGCTTTCGTAAAATAACAAGAGGAAAAGCCGCGGAATCTCATTTGAACCGGAATAATTCTGCCGCTGCTTTCTTCCTGTGTTATCATTATATATATAAACCGCAAATTTTATGATGTTACGGCTCAGCAAGGTTTAGCTTTAATAACGCTGTCCAAGTATTTTGGCTGCTGCGGCAAAGGTGTGTAAATGTGTTTTTCTTGTTGCTTGCTGGCGTTGCGGCGGCAGATATGAAATGGATTAATTACTTATTCTATGCAGGTGCGCTATAGTGTGATACTACGACGGGATACAGGATACGGCTACTGGATTTCCTTAAAATCATGACTAGCATTAGATACCGGCAGCAAAATTTAATGAAATTCTACACAACAGCGTGCCCTTATACGGAATTCTCTTGAAAAACCTTGTTCACATATGGTTTTGTCTCTTATAAATTCAGAACATAAAGTCAGATAAAATGTGTGTGAACCCCGAATAATGTTTACAGAATGAGCCGGCTAGTCCATACACCTTCGGATTTACAAATAAATGCTTTTTTTGCTGGAAAAGTGTGTATATAAAAATGTATGAGTGTTTACCTTCAGTATGTTAGTTTTAGTTTAGCCAATGAACCGTTGGTTGTTGAGGCCTGGCATGGACTTGACAGGAGCCAACAATGTTAGAATAAATTGTACATGGCCGAAAATGCTATTTGGCTTTTTGCTTAAAAAAGTACATGTTTTCTATATTTTATATCGTACAGTATACTGGCTCAAGGTGGTGAATACAGTTTGACAGGTTACGTGAGTGAAAGTTGCATACGCAAGTTTGTGCCATTTCAGCACTTTTAGCAACCCCGCAACAAATGCAGTTTGACACCACAACATTGAATTTTTGTAATTTGTCCCGTGTCAAGTACCTGATGTCTATGTAAAAAATACTTTCGGAGTAAATAACGGCAGGTTTGGTCACGGGGACCTTCTTCAGAAAAAAACTCCAGCAAAACCAGGGAAAGTATACATAAGTGAAAGCAAATCTATACCGGTCCACAACCAGACGCCGCAGCTGCAGCCAAAAGAAAGCAACGAAGAGCGAAAAGAGAGGGCAAGAAGCGGAAGTGAAAGCGCTTAACAAGGGGTGCAAATCGACGGAAATATTCATTCGGAGCCGGGATTCCGTACGAGTCACTACGCTTCACTTACGCTCTTTTCGAACGAGTAGTCAAACAACAAACAAGAGATTTCTTTCATGTATAAATAATCACTTCAAGAACTGAAGAGCTCTAAATTTCAAGCTGATTAAACCGCTTTTTGAATTTTTAAAAGTGTTAGCCAAATCTATCAAAAAATGTCCAAATTCGTGTTTCTCCTGTGGTCCTTGTGGACGTGCGCCGTAATTCTTGGGGTCAGCAGCAGTACGACAAATTCAGCAATGGACCAGCACAACGGTCACGGCAGCAGTAACCATACCGTAGTGTGCAAGCAGCTTATGGACCGGTGCTCGGAATATACCAAGAGTAAAATTGTCGGGATTCCAAAAACGGCGGAAGACGTTCAGATATATTGCGAGTAAGTAATTCAATCAATCAATTTAATTTTTGTAAAACCGTGCTTCTGTTCAAGTGGTATTTAGTGAGTCACAAGGTTCAAAATTCAATTAAGCACCTCCGATAGCGAAGTTTTTTTTATCACTGTAGTTTGTTTGGGCGCATTTTTGAGAAGTCCTTGATACACTTAAAATTCTCAATGAACTCTTAAGAGCTAGGAAAAATCAGGTTGGGAAAATTCAGCAAAACTGATTTTTATACAGGTGTACAAAATAATGACAAGCTTTGTTACTATCCAGTATTTCGTTACAGTCCTGCCTTAATTCAATGAAACTGCTATAAATCCTACACAAATGATGCACTTGGCGCCAATACCATAAAATTCCAAATTTGTCCCTGAACTCTCCCGCTCTTTCAGCACCTTTTTCACTTTTCAGTCAAGGTTTTGCCCGTCTTTCCAGCATTCTTACTCTATGCCAAACCAGCCGCCATTGAAATCCACTACTGTGAATGGTCCTGAGTCAAAGATTTATTGTTGCTTCTTGTAACGACCAAGATATTCTTCTTATAACACACATACAAAAGTACAAGCTTCACTTACACATCCAAGCTGAATTTCCAAAGGTCTTTTTGGCTTCCAACGTTTTTTCGATGCCATACTAACTGAATGACTGACGCGGTGTCTAACGCTTGAGCCGCTTCTGTGATTTCCGAAAGCGTCCATGCACATATAATCCAGTGCACACAAAAAAGCGGAAAGAAGGTCTTGTAACATGGAATGCCACTTTGAACCTCAGCTTTTGCCGCTTGTAAAAAATAAGATTCTCAGTCAGACACAAAAAGAAAAAGAGTTTACCAAAGAAAGCCTTTTGCATTAAATCCGATAAAACTGACTTCTCACATGACCTCTTTTAGCGCTAATGCAGTTTTGATTTCTGATCTTGTTTTTCTCGTTGGTTAAGCTCAATTCCCGCCCCTCCCTCCAATTTTTCAAAAACCACAAACCTTTCTTGTTAATGGCCAACCCACCAACAACAAACACGACATGTTCATGTACGTACGTACTCGCACGGACAAGGCAAAATTTCATACCAAATACAACTTGACACCAAAATGTGGTACAAATTGTTTGTCAGAACAGATTATGCCTTGGCCAAACAAAACGGCCTCGTGTGGCAACTTGATAAATGCTACGAGTTTACCAAAGAAAAATTGCAAACTCGGGAGGTTATACGGGATACGGTTTATGGTTCTCACTTTTGCTCTTTCACTCAAATCCGATCTGACGTGATATCAAAGAAATTTTGTTTCCATCAAGCTTCCTGCCACGTAGCTTCTGTGGTTTCGTTACATGTGGCATAATCCAATTGACTTTTCCGATTGAAACTTACGTACTTACTTTGTGCTTATCGAACACGAAATAGAATCGCTGGTTGCTATTTTCGCCAGCACGAAACTCTAGACAAATGTAGATCAGAAGCGAAAGGTGCTTCTATAATTTTATTTTGTCATCACATCACGATTCCTTCTTATATTATTTTGTCATGCTTGCTTTTAGTAAATCGTGTGTCGCATTTGATGGTTCTATATTTACATCACCTGGCCACAAATCTATTTTGTAAATTGCGTACTTGATGAAACAACCTTCAGAAAGACAAAGTCAAAAGTTGTCAAAGATACAGGCATAGAAGCTGTATTTGGAAATACACAGCTGTCATGCCCCCACGGTTACATGTACGTAAATTCAAAAATTTCTGTCATCCCTTTGGCAACTACCCGTCTGTGGTACAGCCAAAGAGATATTGAAAAGTCAACATAATCTCCAGACTAACAGACCTTTCCAAAGGCTTTCAAATAAAGTTCAACGTTACGGTCTATAATCACTAGAAAATTTTGCCGAAACCGGAAGTACTTTGGCTCTAATCTCTCCAAGCCCCCAAAGCTTATTTCCGATTAAATAAGTTGCTCAATAATCCCTCACCATATGCCTGCAAAATTGTGAAAGTGAATTTTCCTCATTTTCTCTTTGAGGAGGAATCAAAGGCTCAAGCGCTCTGCTTCACCTCAATTGCTGCTGCGGTGGAAAAATCAATCAGCTTCTTGAAATAATCTAAAGAAAAAAGGTTTTTGTTTGATTGGTCCCGTACCAGGTTACCAGAGTTGTCACTTTTGAAGTGGCTTCCCGCCACATGCGGTAGTCGTTCCTGCTATGGCTGATCAAACTTTCAGGAGACAAAGAAACAAATTGCTTTACGATCCTACAAGAACAAGAAAAAGGCGGTCCTCGGATGGGTATTTCGGCGTAAAGAACATAATAAGGAACAGAAGCTCTTGGTAGGAAACAGCATGGCGAATTGTTCGGTTACAAAAGTAAAGAGTCATCACGGCGGGGGACTGGCAGTTGACATTATTCGAGACTTGCCTCAAATTGCTATAGCTTTGGCTTTCTTCCCCACCGCATACTTTGTATTACACGTATTTACTGCTCGAGAAATTGGAAGCCTGTTTGTGCAGCAAGGGTGGTGAAAGCGACTTTGGCTGAATTTTGCAGAGTGGATAAAATATGTTCTGTTGTTATTTCCACTTAAAGTGGAGAAGGCGGTAAATTTTCAATTCAATTGCTTCCAAAGAAGGAGGACATTGTGAGAAGAAAAGAAGAGGTTGCCTCCTCGTTGACTGACTGAATGGATGGAATGTGACAATGGAATTTGGCAACGAAATAAGCAAAGCTGGCTAAGGCATTTTACAAAATGCTGCCTTCTTCAAATCAAAATCCGAAAGGCTCAAGGTTATTGTGGACATGTTGAGGGCATTTGCGGACGTTCAGGACAACAAAATAAATTCCGCGGTTCAAGTCAAGGCTAAAGTAGGGTTCAATCAAAAGTAATCAAACTATCAAACCATACAAGTTTCTGTTTGGTTTTGTACAATAGACAAAGGTCGATGGGATAATACGGGCTTTTGGAAGAATTGGCGATCCGGGTCTGCAAATGACACAGTGACGACAAACCTTCTTTTGAACGGTCCATTAGTAACATTTTGTGGTAAAAGAAAGGGATAATTGTGTGTATCTCAGATACAGTTTCGCCTGTCTCTCCCGGATCTCCGAGGCGGGCATTTAAGAAAGACAGTTTATATGTGTGTGTGAATAGCTAAAAGCTCCAAGAAACAATAGACGCTAAAAGAACGTCTTCTTTCCGGATTTCTCCGTTTGTTCAGCCGAAATGTCTTGTTTTATTTACTGTACCAGATTTTCGTAAATGGAACAGCAAGACACGTTCTCAAAGCACACAGTCGAAATGGGACCTGAATGTCGGCTGCGTACTTTTGTTGTGCTGCTGAGGCAGTTCAAATTCTGTTTATTTTGTCGACTGATGAAGTCCCTGAGGACACAAGTTTACCGTGTAGCAGCAAATGATATTAGGCAGCAGAACATAACCTTTTTACAAGATACTTTTTTGCTAGCTGGAATTCACTAGAGACTTGGAAAATGTTGCTCTCGCTTTGATGATGAAAAGGTAAAACTGCTTATAACAGGTTTTCGGACCGAGTTATTGCTCATCTCGGTGTTGATTGCGAATTATGAAGCAGCACAAGAAAATTTTGAGATGGAACACAGATGTGCTAGCTAAAGCAAATATTTTTGAGAAGAGCCGTGAAGCGTGAAAATAGGTGCTAAGACGGAAATAAAAAATTAAATTTACTTGAAGGATTCAATTTAACAGCTCCGTCTTTCTAACTTTTGTGGAAATTGTTGAGTGACCTTTGGATAATCTTCCAAAGGGAGAGAATTTGTAGAGCAAATTTCTTTGGCCTTGCGAGAGAGAGCTTGTCAAAAATGCTTTCTTCGGAAGACAAATTCTTTAAGGCAATTTATTTCGTTTGCTGCGCTTCTGTGAGCTTGCTTTTGTGAAGCCGCTCCGGACTAAAAGTTTGTTGAATTCTAATGGCAAAGTTTCCAAGTTTCGCCGCCAAGTTTTTGCAAAGCCTGCAAAAGGTAGTTAGTGGATCAAGTCTTTTCTGTGGGGAGAAGCAATCGCGAGATTCGGTTCACAGTCCATTTGCACCATTATTCCTATCGCAAGTTCTCGTCCGGTATATATATCATGTACATGGATGTATTACATTTGTAGCCTTGGAATTCTTGGGAGAAAAACGGAAAGCAAGCCGCACTACTGACAGAGTCAGTTAACAAGAGATCATAAATTGCAGCGAAAATACCCGGATATGTTGCGGCGGGTTTCAGGAGACAGGAAAAAATAATTTCAAATGTTTTGTCCCGTCAAATTGTCCATGTTATCCAGGCTTTTCATGGTTATACGGCTCTCAAAGTGCGGCTAGACAAGTTTTGTTTATAGGACCATAACTTCAATGCTTGTAAAAAATTCCCGAGGTCAAGTTTCGATGTCGAAATTTATCAAATCGTGTAGTCGGACTATATTTCAACTCTTCAGGCTTGAAAGCCAAGATGCGGAAACTTTGTTATAACAAGCAGAAACATCTGGTCTTCAAACGAAACAAGGAGACGTACTACCCAGGAGACTAACAAATTAATTAAGTTCGCACCGAGACCCTATAGACTCTGTGCAATAGAAGCCTACAGTGCTATAGTCATGTAATGTTTTATTTATCGACCGCAGGCAGCCACCAGTGTAAAAGAGTTCCGGTTACAAAACAGGTTTTCTTGTTGCTATTTACCGGATCAAAGTTTACAAGAAAAAGCTCACTCCCCAGTTGTTGTGGTTTGTATATAGACAATGTGTGACAGAAGAAGAAAAGCACGACGAGGCGTAATTGTTCTCGTTCAAACACTAAAAAAGCAATAAGCCAAAGCCAACCAGGAATAAGAGGTTGACAAAAAAACTCTGGAGAAAAAGCTGGAATCAAAACAAACAAAGCGGACTTATTTAGTTAATTCAGTAAAGAAAGTTGCCTTTGATTTTTCACAAAAGTTTCAAAATGTTTCAATCATTTTGCAATTTCTGTAAAGCCAAAAAATCCTTAGCTGCCTAGTTAACGTATGTATTTAGTAAATAAAAAAACACTACACTCCATTGGCGCCTGGCTGAAAAGAGAAATTAGTCAATGGTAAACACATTTTCTGCAAATATTTTTTAATCCCCAAATTTTTCAAAATACTAAGCTTCCTAAAAAACTAGAAGAACTCAACAAATAAAATCACTTACCAAGTCAAGCATGAAGAATAACCCTCTCAAGCGACTTTGTTTTTAAATTAGATCACACCAGCGAACTAGATTCTTTTGCCAAAACACAAAATCGGCACGTGCAAACAAACACGATGAATTTTTGCACACTAAACGGCCTTCAAATAGGCTGAAATCTCGTGATAAAATATGCTGCACCGCCATTATTGTTTGGAACGATTCTGTCATGTCAACGTCATAATGTCGGCAAATCAGACGCCTTCAAAAACGTTGGCGGGCGTTTGGCTTCTGTCATCGAGATTGACGCCTTATTGCGTCGTACTTACTGTAAACAATGACCGCGTTACGATATTACATAAAAGGGCAAATGTCAACTTGATGCAATTGAGACTATACGTAAGACACCGCGCGGAGAGACAATATCGTCAAGATTCAATCAAGGCAAGCTGTCGTCGTCACGTACTGCTGCAAAGACTATATGTTGCCAC
>JAQGBJ010003171.1:0-13552 GCA_034698345.1 Sphaeridia pumilis
TGATGTTCAATGCACAAAAACTTGAAATTGTTGGATACGTTTCCTATAAATAAGCCATGCCATGTTGCATAATTGTTTGATAGCAATTAACAAGGAACATAAGAATGGCCAACAGGTGAGGTGGGTGGTATCAAGGAAACACGCCAACATCACTTTTAATTATGTTAGCGCTACAGATTACTACAGATATACTTGACAAGTTTGCGTGTATTTTAACGTTTCTGAATCTAAGGACAATAATATCCTTTTTGGAATCTCTTGTTCGCCTTTAAGATTGTGAAGATGATTGAAATGCAGTTTTTTTGCAAAGAGCCGCCTATGGATGGATACGGAAATCAATGTTATAGCAACTTGCCATTATAAATAGCAAAAAAGTAAAAATTGCCAAAAAATGTTCTCAAGAATATTAAACATCCTTGTTTGCTATATCTCGGTCTTGAATCTGTGACATGAAATTGACTAAAGATGAGAAAATATTCTGTCGACTTGTTTGCTAAATTCAATCAACGCTTTTAGCCCCGCTGTATATAACGTAACTCAAGAAATATATTTCTTTGTTTCATCTCCAGGCTAATGATCACGGCTGTAATGTTTGACAAAGAAATGATAAGTGTCAAAATGTAAGATGAAACTCCATTAGATTTTAATGTTGCATCGTACTATTTAACGATGATCTTCTTCTTGACCTTCAAAATCCCAACCAATACAAAGTGACCGAAGATTATCAATTGTGTACTTAACTTACATATAAATGTTTGTACAACACACAGCAGCGTCTCATTTTATATTTTTCTTCCGGATTTCACAAGTTCAAAAGTGAGCAGTGCAAAGTCCAATTGGATACAGGTAGAAATGTCGGGTATTTCCTTGGTTTTTATCAGCTGTTCAATCAAGAATCTTCCGTCTCAAAACTGTTTCTACGTGCACTTTAACGGCACGTGGGTGACCCTTGAAAACCAGTCCTTCTACCGAATCAAGCTTCATGATCATTCAGTCAGTTCAACTCGAAAATTCATACATAATTACAGGTATTTCCCCGTATAAAATTAATTACACATTTCATCTTCCAGTCATTCCAGGATTCCAGCTTTTAGCCACGTCAGGTAAATATTCACCAAAACCTCAACGCCCAAAACATGACTCATGCATCTTCATTCTTGGAATAACGTTTTTCTACGTAGAATATTCGATTTGCGAATTTTGCCATCCTTAACAGGTGTACATGTATAATATTTCACTATATACAAAAACTCTTCTCTGAATCTGATCTCATCCTGCATTACATATATTTCCCTACCTCAACAAACTTCTTCTTAAGACGCAGTTCATTGCATCTTCATCCCGCCCCCACCCCAAACCAGTTTCTTCCATCAACAATCAACTGCGCCACAGACGAATAAACCTGCTAAAAAAGATAACATTTTTGCAAAAAAATGACACTACCACTTGCCAAATGATCTTTGTCTTATACATTTTTCATATGAGAAATATGCACTTAACACTTAACAAGTTTTGTATTGAAACAGGTCGTGTCAGCCGTTGATCATAGTTTGTGGTTGCGCTCCAAGGCGGGCTTTCCGTACATAATCCGCAAACCTCATTTCGCCAACAACTTGCCAATTCCTTGTTTCGTAAAAAGTCTTTTATTTTTGGCTTGTAATTGTCAAGACGCATTTTTTGGCGGTAAACTAAAATTGCATCATAGCTTCAGCTCCTGCTGCCGCCACCTGTTAATTCAAGCGTATCAAAATTAAGTTTACAGCCATCGAGTGTTGCAACAAACCATAGAATTTGCTCCACTGCTTAAACGTTTTTGAATTTTAGTCCAAAGGTGTGTTTAAAGATATATATGTTTTGGACGCGCAGGCGTGTAAATGTCATGAATTAAAATTATGTAACTCAAGCAAGCGACGACAACAATCGCCCATATATTTTTACACACACTCTAAATTCAACTTAAGCTACATGCGGACATGGACAACAATGACGACGACGCTTATTGCAACGCTTAAGCGTCTCTCTCAGGGAAAAAGAAGATGACGAAGTGAAGAGCATTGAATTCTTATGTACTTTTAATGCCCATGGTTGAATGGCAGACGAAATGTCTTGGTTGGGAGTCTCACTGTACAACCAAGTTTAATGTCTCGATCCCCTTTTGCTTTTCTTTGTTATGTCATAGGGAGAAATGTGATGTTGTATATATTCGGTCGGGTTAATGCTTTAACGATATACACATTAACCATGGCCAAAGGCAGCTTTTGGTTTGGGTTGGTGAGGAGCCGTGGCTTTGTTCCGCATCATTCACACACTGGACCTGGAGCAAGCAACATCTCCCAACAAATTGTGACGACGCCAGGTGGCTCATCAACTGTCCACAAAAAGAAGAAGAGCTGCTCAAAAAGTGTGATTTGAGAGAGCTCATCTTCAGTTTACCTGGATTTTAAGCCCAAAAGGAGTTAGAAATCAAATACAAACCGAAGTTCGGTGAATTGTAGTGATTGTTTTCTCCTGGGAATCTCAGAGTTTTTGTCGTCAGTCCTAAAAAAGGTAACTTTTAAATATTTTTTAAAAATCTTTGAAAAGTCTTCGATAATCTACAAAGACTATAAAACAAATTATATTTTCAGAACCAAAATGCCATCTTACGATCCCGAAACGGACAAAATGTGGCAGACAGCCACCGAAGTTTTGAAATCGGACGTTGCTGAAATCCAAGGAAAAGTTCCTGACTGGGTCAAGGGAACTTACCTTCGAGTCGGCCCCGGAAAGTTCGACTTTGACAACTTTACAATGACGCATTGGTTCGATGGTTACGCGATCGTGTCAAAGTTTGTCATCCATGACGGAAAGGTCAGCTTCACATGCAAGTACCTCGAGTCAGACGCCTACACGCGCGCATGCGCAGCCAAGAAACCGGTCATTTGCGAATTTGGAACTCCCGCCATGTCTGAGCCTGGGCGCGGGCTCTTGTCCAGAATCGTCTCCAGTTTGGTAAGTGGTACTTCCCATTCTTAATTACATTTCCAAAAAAGCTAAAGCTTAACGAAATCCTCAATTTCAGATCCCTGAATTCTCTGACAACGCCAACATCAACCTCTTCCGCCTCGGCAAGGAAATGTACATTACCGGCGAATCCTGTTTCTTCCGCTCCCTTTCTGAAAAGCTGACCTCCTCGGAAAAATTCGAAACCCACAAATGCTTTGGCCTCAACCTTGCCTCCGCCCACCCCCTCACCGACACTGACGGCACAACCTACAACATTGGCACGAGCGTCCTCACAGGCCTCAAGTACCACTTTGTCAAGATCCCTGCCGCCACTTCCGCCGCTTCAGGCGCCCACAAGGAAATGTTCAAAAAGTCCAAAATCATCGCCTCAATCCCTAGTCGCTGGAACACACTCTTCAGCTACAACCACTCTTTCGGCATGACTGACAACTACCTAATCCTCATCGAACAGCCCTTTGTTGTCAACGGCACCAAACTTCTCAGCTACGGCCTCAGCCGCACCGGTTCCTCCCAATGCTTCTCCGACTGGATCGAATGGCGACCAGAACTCGGCAACCGGTTCTACGTCATTGAAAAACGTACCGGCAGAGTAGTCAAGACCGAATTCATGTCTGAAACTCCATTCTTCTTCCTGCACTTCATCAACTGTTTTGAAGACGACTCTGGGAATTTGGTCATGTACCTCTCCGTCTTCGACAACCCTGAGCAAATCTTCTTCCAGAAATTGGACAACCTCCGATCTGGTCTCAACGCCGAAGATGAAAGTATGGCCTACAGTATCAAATTCGTCCTCCCCCTTGTCGAAGTCCATGACGTTAACGCTGCGCCTGAAGGCCACGATTTTCTGCAACAAGTGCCCGGATCCTCCGCCAGGGCTGTTAAGACTGGCAAAGGCTTGGTTCAACTAAGCTACGAGCCTGTGGTATCTGAAAAGGGTCTCGAACTCCCAGCCATTAACCAAGACTTCCGTGGCAAGAAGAGCAAGTACTACTACGCCTCTGGTCTCACTTCAGAGTCCGAGTTTCGAAACTCGCTCTGTAAAGTCAATGCGGAGACGCGCGAAGTGGACAAGTGGGCGACAGATGGCGCTATTTTTGGCGAACCAGTCTTTATTCCGAAACCGGGTGGGAAGCAAGAGGACGATGGTGTACTTATGGCTTGTATGAGTAATACAAACAAGGGGTGTCCGGATGCACTCTACTTTTTTGATGCCAAGAATATGCAGGAGATTGGCAGGGCAGAGTTTAATGAGCGAGTGCCGCCATCTATACATGGATTGTTTCTTAATAGCGCGTAGCGTTAGTGTCTCTCCATAATTTTGTATAGTTTTAATAACATTTTTATTTACACTTTTTCTCATGATTTCGGGGTACAAAATATATACATTTTGATTTAAAATCCTGGGTTTCTTTTCTCCAAGGAAAACAACGTGTCCAGATGTTTTTACAAACGCCGTAGTTCATTGGCGGTCAAGGTTTATTTTCATTTCCAAATGCACATCTTCTTATATCCATTGTAAACTGCATCCGGTCAAGGGCGACCATTGATATCGTTTATATGTATTTAACATACTTCCTTATGGACGCCTCTCATTCATCTTCAATGGTCAGTTGTCAGGTCAGCCTCGGTCATTAACAACAACAAGAAATTTGACATTGAAATGCATCTTTGGGACAACGAGGCTTGAAACCTGAAATGCATCTGCAGATAACGGGAAACAACAAGGGAAACTAAATATATCATGTTAAATGGCAAAATAATGATCATCATCTGCTTCGGCTAAAAGTATAAGTTACATAATTTCCTGTTTGCCCTACGAGATTTTTGAAGAACACTTTTTCTCAAGTTCCAAAGATCAAGTACCTAAAAGGTGAAATTTCAAGGCCTGCGTTGTATGCCCAAAGGCGTTATTTTTCACAGTTGAAGGAACTGAAGGAATCTCTCAATAAATCACAGCTGCAATTCAGTTTTATTTTCGTCTTTGGGAACGTCGTAGTCTGCAAAGTGAACCCGCCGACGACTACGACGATCAACGATCTTCTTAACACAGCAGGTAGCTTCGAAAGTTTGTTTATTTTTGGCAGCCTTGAACCTGAATATTTTCGTTGGGCGCCTGGATCATCATCATCGAGTTTTAAGAAGGTGAATTTGTCCACGGCTTTCAGACCTGCAACTTGAGCATTGATTTCATATGGCAAACTCGACAAAAAATGTCATTTGTCCTTCACCAACATAAATCAGCAAACAATCGCCAGGTGGGGCACTTTAGCATCTACTCATATATACATGACGCAAGCGCGATTCTTTCGATCGAAGTTCCTGCTAACTTGCATAAGAAACAGAGCAAAAAAATCCACTTTGTTAAAATTAAGCTTGCGCTATTGGTCTATAAAGAATCTATTGTTATTTTTAGTTTTTTGGGCTCCTAACGCAACGACATTGCCAATACCTTTGAAGGTGATGTTGCAGAAAAATTGCAATATCTTTTATCCCACTACTGAACTACCAAGCAAGCACAAACACGTGGTTTCATAGCCCGTGATTTCACATAATCAAACGCTAAATATAATCACACTTGAGAAACAAGGTGACTTTGCTTGAATTTTTAAAGTCGTGGGATTTTTCGCAATTTATGGCAACTCTCAATTCAATGCATCGCCTGACTTACTCACGACTGCGATGTCACACTCTTGATCCTTAACGCCGGTTGCAAAGTCAACTTCTTTTTTAGTTTCAACAATGCATTCAGTCAAGCCTGAGGCTATTTACAGCATTTGGAGCAGCAATACTTGAAGTTGTTTGAAATTTGGGCTATACAAACTGCCACTGAATTGCCAATGTTTCTGACCTACTACTGCGAAAGCCTGACAAAAGTGTCGTTCGTTACTCTTATCGTTGCTCTTGATTGCAGGAGCGCCAAAAAGAGCGTTTTAAAAAGGTGAGTCAATTCCCATTCAAAGGTGTCAAGTGTATTACAGAAATACAGAATGAATTTTCTGGCTTCTTTGTACCAGCCAAAGGCAGCCACACAAAAGCGTTTCGTAAACGGTTTCAAGATTAAGTTGTATTCAAGGTACCGTCCATTTAACACACTTTTGATTGGCGAATCCCCAACAATTGGCGATTCGCCAAAAATGTATGTAATTTCTTCCAATATAAAATTTTTCCTATACGGAAGTAAAAATATGAACCACAATTAATACCGCCAAATTCAAAAGCCACAAATAAATCAAAAACTGTATCGGAATCAGGTCGTAACGGCAACAATGCCATAATCTCGTTCATAACTTGAAATTAAAATTGCATCATTGTTGTATATCCTATAATGCTTTACCACGTAATTTTTGAATGCCACCAGACCGTGCTGACAATCAGTGTATATTGCGAATTATCTTCACTTTCAGCATAGACAATGCATGACATGACAGCAGCAGGTCATGAGTGAGCGCGCGCTGCTCGCGCGCTCTCCGTGGAGAGTAACAGCGCTTGCGCTGATACTGTTGAGCAGTGAGAAAAGAGGGCGCTTTGTTTAACTCGTTTTGAACTGTTTCTCAGCGCTTACTCACTTAATCGCTTACGCACTTTAAAGCGCTTGCGCGTTGAGAACAGGAAGAAGGAAAATGTGAAAGTTTCGAACGCATCTTTCCTTGTTGTGAGATACGAGATGATGAGAACGTGTTTTTGGCCAAGGGACAGTGTTCAAAGGGTTAGAAAAAGGAGGCCATTGTTTTGGTAACGATAACAAGCCTGTAGATTCTCAATGCTGTTTGAAGGCTGACATAGTCGAGTTGGATAGAGAGTGAATGAGAAATGCAACTTGCTGGTCTACTGTCCCACATTCAGCCAGCCAGTCAGTCAGGTAAATGCAGTAGAAATAGGAAGGAAGCAAAAAGGCTAAAGAAAGCTGACGACAAAGTCAGTTCAGTTTCAAGTGACTTTGAGTTGAAGGAGAAGGAAGTTTTGTAGTGATTTTTCGAAGTTGTGATAGTAACAAAAATTTAATAGAAATTTTGAAACCCTCGGAAGCAAAATGGGAAAGGGTTCTGAAGGCATCTCGGAGCTTTTCAAGTCCTCGGAGGAACTGGAAGGAGTTGAAGACGGTGTTGTTGAAGGTAGTTGAATTTTTGAAGTTCTGAATTCCTTAAAAGTTACGGTGAACAGTATTGAAAACAAAATTTTGACAGGTCAAATTCCATCATGGCTCAACGGCACTTTAATCCGCAACGGCCCTGCGAAGTTCGACATCGGCGGCTCAGCGCCATCAAAACCTCTGGTCACCGTTAACCATTGGTTGGACGGCTACGCCCTGCTGAGCAAATTCGAAATTGGAAATGGCGGGGTCAAATTTTCAAAAAAGTTCCTCCGATCCGAAGCCTACGAGAAGGCAATGAATTACGGGAAGCCAATTCTAACAGAGTTTGGTACCAAAGGAGCTCCTGACCCCAGCAAGAGTTACTTTAGCAGGCTTATGAATTCCGTGGTGAGTAGTTTTTGGCGGGAGATTTGAAATTTGTAACTTTTGAACTTGGCGCCGATTACCCGAGTTACTCGATTTCAGATCCCAATGGAAATGAGCGACAACGACTGCGCCTCAATCTCGCAAATCGGCCCTGACCTCTTCGCCAACTCCGATACGTGTTTCATTCGCCGAATTACCACATCCCTAGAAACCTGCGAACGCTACGACACTAACAAAGTCTTTGGTCTCAACGGAATTTGCGCTCATCCAGTTCGCCAATCCGACGGAACTGTGTATCAAGTCGGCTTCTCAGCCATAACAGGACTTAAATTCAATGTGCTGAAAATCCCGGGAAAATTATACGCCTCTTCTGAAACCGCCATCAAAAACGCCGAAGTCATCGCCACAATTCCTAGTCGCTGGACCACAGGCTTGGCCTATAACCACAGTTTCGGTGTATCTGAAAATTACATTGTTGTTGTTGAACAGCCATATATTGTGAGTATGAGCAAAATGGCCGGGTCGGTCATGAAGCGCGGCGCTGCGTTCAAAGACTGGTTGGAATGGCGCGGCGGAGTTGAAACTAACCGATTTGTACTGGTCGAGAAGGAAAGTGGGCGAGTCCATAAAGTGGAATACTATTCGAAGGACTCGTTTTTCTTCCTGCACTTCGTAAACTGCTATGAGGAAGCTGGCGAGGTACTTTATTAAGCGAAATGAAACTTGATTCAATTTTAAAGGGCTTTCAGTTTTCAAAATTCTTTAATTTTAAATTCCAGCTCGTTGTCGAACTCATAGCCTACAAAACGCCCAAACTCCTCGAAACAATGTACCTTAAGGACCTCCGGCAAAGCTTGGTTGGTGATGCCGATCCTCCGGTTGCCACCAGGTTCCGCCTCCCCCTCAGCCCCAATGATAAAAAGGCCAAAACCGTAACCATTGTCGGCGAACCGTTTACTTCAGCAGGACCTGAAATGCCATCAGTAAACCGGTTCTTCCTAGGAAAAAAGACACGTTACTGCTACGTCACTGGAACAGTCAACGACAGCGACTTCAAAAATGCTCTGTGCAAAATTGACTGCGAGTCTGGCGAAGTGCGGTCTTGGCGGCCTTCAGAGAGCGTTTTCCCCGGCGAGCCCATCTTCGTACCAAGAGCGGCAGATGGCGCTGAAGACGACGGTCTTGTTATAAGCGCTGTGACAGATATAGGAAAAACTGATGACTTTCTCGTCGTTATCGATGCTAAAAGTTGGGCTGAAATTGCAAAAGTTTCCTTTAAGGCACATGTACCACAGGCGTTGCATGGTCTTTTTATTGATTCCAATAACAACACATAATCTACAAGTACTGTAATTTTCCGTGAATAAATGATTGCTTTTAATTGATTGGACTACATCACTAAAAAAACGACAGTGGCTTTATTTCACAGTACATATAATTTCCCGCTTATATTTCCGATCAAGACCGACTCCAATGTTAAACTGGACCAACAAATCCTATCAATGACCATACACAAACAATTCTCACCATGACGAATAAGCTTACAATTGGACGCGAGAATATTCACACATCATTTTATCTGTACAAGACATTTTCAAGTGCAGTAAGAAAATAAATTGATATTCGCTTTTTTGAGCATCGAATCAAGTATACAGATTACTGGATGTATACTAACAATTGAAACACTTAAGCTGAACTACAATAAACGCTATCAAGCCTTTACCCCAAAGTATTCTTGAACTTAGTTACACTTATAACTGTTTCTGCACATCTCTGAGTCACTGTCTCCATCACGCCCTTGATGTCTTTTTTTGACGACTATAATTACTTACAAAGGCTTGCTGAAATGAATTTTTTGTTAGAAGTTTGGTTCACACTTGTGCATATCCATCGTCGCTCGTTAGATGTTGAGGCAACTGCGTCAATGGCGTCGCGTTACGATTTTTGGCTGATTTGAAAAAACCGTTCCAGCACCACTCGAGAACGTGTCTTGAACAACTGGGAAGCTCTGGCCAAGAGTAGGTACGGAAATTCGGAAAGCTGATTATGGAAATATTGAGTTTTTTACATGAATTTGCTATAACGTAAAGGGCAAGTTTACCTTTGATGGCACGGAACAACGTTGTATTTTTCAAGCTAATCATGCCTCGCGAACCAACCAGGTCGACGTTTCGAGCCAGATCTTTAAAAATAACTCGACGCAAAATCTTTCGCATGATTTTCTTCTTTTCGTCTCCTCCAATCAAGCAGAGGTACTCGACCTGCAAAATATGCAATTAATTTTCAAAGTTTTCAAGTGAATTTTACAGCTACAGCTATTGACCGATGATAAAAAGACCATCTCAGCATAACCTATTTATCGTTTTAAAATTTCGCGCTAAAGGGAGTTGCTACGTAAATTCACCTCGATTGCATGGACCTTTTGTACCGAATGAATATGAAACGAGCTATAGCTGTCAATTGAAACAACAAAATCACTACTTACAAGAAAGTCAAAATTGACATCCATTTTCAGCCAAAGTTCCGTGTGGTCAAAAGATTGTCTTATCTTAAGTGGAAGCTGCGGAATTGGAATAAACGTTCTCGGCGTCGACTTACTCAATGTGCTGTAAGACGATTTAATGTCTTGTGCTTGCTGAAACAAATCTTTGCTATTTGCTAACGCTCTTTCAAAGAGTCGTGTAGATTACCAATGAATTAGTTAGAAAAGATTTTGATAATAAATACATCATGAATTCACAAGGTGGCACAAATAATATCACCCTCGACCCAAAACAATTTGCTACCTTTTACCTCCAATTTTAATTACTTTATCAGGCAAGAGATGAGTTCAATTTTCGCCAGCGGATCTCTTCTTTTCACCATTCCCGAGATGCATAGTTTATTGGTGAAAAACATTCTTTTCTTGGTCTAACCAAGAAATTGTCACTACTTCGAGTGATTTTGACCCACTAATAATCGGTAAGAATTCCAAAATCGCGTAGAAAGACATGTCACAAGAAATTTTGATATTTCCACTTGACATTTTTGTCTACAAATTCTTGCATTACTGAAAGCACCTGCAAGGTGAACGCTAACAAGGAAAATGTCACGCATTTGATGCGCGAAGCGAAGTTGTCTTCAACTACTTCAATTGTTGCATTTGTCAACTATACACTACGCAGTGCCGTAGCCCGGGAATATCATGCTTGAATCGTTTCTTTGTGACAACAGAAGACTCATTTCTGCACCTCACTGGACAAGTCAACGACAGCTTTTCAGAAACTGAATCCGACGTGTTGTCATTGGGGCTGTGATGGATAAAGTAAAATGACGAAAACTTCCTCGTTGTAATTGATGTAAAATCGACTGTGCGTCCGACGAAGTCCGGTCTTGGCGTCCTTCCGAGACAATTTCCCCGGCAAGCCCATTTTCGTACTGCGGGTGGAATATGGCGCTGATGACGACGACGTTGTTTTATGGTCTTAACAGATATAGGAAAAATAAACCGGAGGACCGGTGTTAAAAGGTAGCTTCAGGGGTTTGGGGGTCATTATTTTAACAAGAAGGGACCTTTGTGGTAGAGGGACTTCAAAACGTCATACGGAATCAGTAGATTTTTCCCCACCGAATGTCATTTCTGTCTGGCAATGCTCACTCTTGTTGTATAGAATCAAGAAAAGGAAGCAATTGAAAAGAGCAGGGGGACAGACAAACAGACGGACGGACGGTAATGACAAACCCATAAGGTAGCTGAAGCTACCTAATAATTGACTTTCTCGTCGTTATCAATGCGAAAAGATGAGTTAAAATTGCAAAGGTTTCCATTAAGGCACATGTTCCACAGGCTTTGCATGGTCTTTTTATTGATTTCAATAACAATACGTAACCTACAAGTACTGTAATTTTCCGTGAATAAATGATATTTAATTGATGGTGTGACTAAGGTATGGACTAAGTATTTAAAAGTGACCTTGGCTTCATATACCAGTGCACGCGACATCCTTATTTTCCCGCTTATACCTCCGGTCCAGAGCGCCGCCACTACTGAACCAAACCATCAAATCCTTTCTGTGCCAATACAAAAACGTAGTTATCCGCCTTACACTCTTCCAAGCCCACTCCAACAGAAACACCACCGTTGAACCAACCAAAAGAATGACCAAAAGCGCCCAAGCGCCGATTAAATTATGAACTTGCAGGGCCGAAGGCCCTGCTTCCCCGCGATCATGCGCCATCTGGCGGTCAAGCTCTTCCGACTGGTTCGTTTCGCGGAGCCAATCAAAGCGCATCTGTCTGACCAACGTCCAGTCAATATCCTCCCATTTGTGAACAAGTCCTGTTGCGTGGCTCCATTTGATAACGTTGTCAAAATTCTCATGGAAGATGGCGCGGTGTTCGTGGACGTAGCCGCAGGGCACGAAGTACGTTGTGGCGCTGGGCGCCAAATTGAACATCTTTCTGCCTTGCCGGTCACTGAAGTTTTTGTGTCCCGTGTATTCTGCAAAACTTCCCCATGAAATACAGGCAAAGTTGTCAGTCGTAGTCCGACCGAAGCACTCAACGTCGTTTGGATACAAGCCCCATTTCTTGTAGATTTTAACATAAGTGTCTTCCTTGGAAGTAGCGAAAATGGCATACGCAGCTCCTTTAAGCCACATAAGTCCCCATTCAAAATCTTCAGAGTTTGCCAATTGGCTGAACGTTGAAGGTACGACGGTTTTTTCAGGAAACACTAAAAATGTGAACAGTTTCGACTTGTAGGCATTTGAAATTATCACTCCGAAAAAGAACCAAAATGCGCACAGAATCAGTACTGCGGAGTCGGTTGGAAACGTTTGACTTTGTTCCAAGACTGTGCCAACAATGTAGGTGAAAACGCGATCAATTTTCCATTTTTCGCCAATACTGCTAGTGAGCAAGATAAAAGAGGCAAAAACTGCAAGTGTTGAGACCAGAACCAGAGCCCACATCACAAGGTTCAGAGGCTTGTAAATTGTGCGCCAGGAGTGAATCGGGCGAGGATGACCAGTGGCGAATGAGATCCACTCATATTGTATCGGGTAGGAGAATCCAACTGCGGCACTGCGCTGAGCTGTCTGCGCAGTTACCATGCCGAGCTGCGCAGTTCCGTGCATGACGCTGGCGACGGAGCCGAACCACGTACCATTGGGCAGGAGACGCCCGGGACCTCCGTCGCCATAGGAGTAAATGATTCGATGCTGGAAGTTGAAGCGAGATTGTAGAACTTCGAGTACCATAGCGTAAAGGCCTCGCTTCAGCCTTATGGTCCCGCCTTCGTCGACATAGGTTTGAACCCTTTGGATCGTGCTTTTTGACACTGCGGCTACGAAGTCTGTGCCGTTCATGTCTTTGATGAAATCGGGGAACAAACTAGAGAGTTTCAACGGCTTTTCTATATTCAGGTGGATGTATTCAGGTCTTCCGCCATTACAGAAGAAGCAGATGGTTTTGAAAATGCTGCCAGCGCCATCTACCGGAACAGCCAACTTGTACTTCAACTTTGCTCCAAAGTCAACCGACTTCATGAGCTCCCCAGCTTCAGCATCCCTCATGGCAAACAGGTAATGGTCCTGGTCCTTCCGGGTAACTTCGAAATGCTTCGGTGTTAAGAGCCTGAAGAGAAACCTGGACATTTCGTCAGAGGCTTCGTTGAGGGCTATGATGACCAGGGCACAATTCGCCTTGTGTCTGCTCAGCCCTGCAGGCTTTGCGTCAAAGTACCGCCATTCTTCGCCAGGGGTCAGCACTTTGCTGCTGTTCAGGTACCTCTTGGAAATTGGGTTTAGCTGAATCCTATAGTTTGAGAGACTCTCAAGGGCCAGCGAAGTCGCCAATTCATGCTCCAAGACAATTGATGGCTCGTCGGTCAATAGAAATATGTCGCACTCTGAGAACAAAGTCCTGCCGATTTCAGTCACTTCAGAAACTACTTCGAAGTTGCCAGAGCTCAGAAGGAAGCTTCTAAGAAAGCTAAACGTGAAGATGGCTGAAACGGACCACCGGGGAAACCTCGCCATGATGAACTACTTTGTCTTCTCTTTGTCTGTCGACTCAAAGAAGTCGTCCTTCAAAATCGGCGGTTCG
>JAQGBJ010003172.1:0-13542 GCA_034698345.1 Sphaeridia pumilis
GAGATGTGAGCGCTTCGCTTGCCAAATTCATACTGATTTATTTCTCATGCATACAGGCTCATACAGGTTACGTTACACACTCAACATTGATTTGGCTGCAGCTAGGGGAGTAGAAGAAGTCGCACAAGATCGGGTAGTTGTGGAGGAGATCCTGCAAGTGGTAGCAATTATTCTGGAGAAAGAAGCAAATTTACTACGCCCACGGGAAGTAATTACTTTTGGGTTTCAGGTGAATTTGGAGATATTCATAGACATTCCAGCCCTTTTAAGAGGGTTTCGGAGAGAGATTTTACTGATTATGAGAGAGGTGTTCTTAAATACTGGTAGGATGTCCGTCGGTTTCCGCCTCAAGTTGAGGGCAAATTTTTCGTACTATGAGTCATTTGGTTTGGTGGATAGAACATTCTTCCATTTTGTTGTAAGAGCATCTAGAGCAATGGAAATTAGAGAGACTGTAGATTCCGTAGAAGAACAATTCTTGGAACGTATTCAAAACTATCTCAATTTTCTCAATCTTCAACAAGATGACAATGGTCTACTGAGGGCACCTCATTACGGAAGTCATAGTGAAATTTTTCTCATTGGTATTGATAAAGTTGACTTACAAGTTTGTCGTGTCCAACCTACTCATTAATGTTTGTGAAAAAAATTGCTACAATACTAAAGCATGTAACGTCTTCAAGCTTTATAAACATACTAGCCGTATTCATGAGAACTGATCTAGAAGGTTGTATATCAGTGGAAGTTTCGATGTAAAAAACAGTTACACTTCTTCATAAGATAAATACAGTCTGAATTTTGTATAAAGTATGACGTACTTCGTGATTGCATTTTTATCCTGTTCATTGCTAAGAATCAATTCTTGATTGACATGTTCCACCATTTAAGCAACGACATGTCTCATTAACGAATGTATAAATTTTACGGTAGTTCGCTGTGGTGAAATTCTATGTATGTCTGTAATTTCCCCGATTATATGCAAAAACCCTGTACGTGAAGGAAAGAGTCGATAAAAATTTCGGTTATACTATCGTTTTTGAAAAAAATTTATACGATTCCACTCTCCCAAAATTTGACAAGTTTCAGCTTTCAGCAAAGTATCTAACAATTCAAACGTTATTCTGACGTGAGTTTAACAATGAGAATCTCCAGCTCAAATTTAGTACATGAATGTTTGAACTACTCTAAGTTACTACTGTAGTATATATACATACACGACCAACATCACATTCGAATATTATACTTGCAGATTCGGAACTATTCTAAAATATTGCAGTAGAACGTATAAATCTACCCCAACACAATCTTAAAATTGCTATTTCTCGTCTTCATGTGTTCAATTATACGATTACCGTGAGCAAGAGACTCAATACAATTAATATTGTATCTCTTTGTATCGATGGGATTAACACCCTTCTTTTTGTAACGTAAAGTGAATAAGTTTCAAGCTACCTATACGGTTAGAACTAACAAGAGTTTCACTACTATCCAATAATTCAGACTTGGCAGGTGTCAAAAGTGTGAGTCTTATCAAGAACCTTACGTGGAATGACCTTTGCACGCTTTTCAAATTCACTCTTGTCATCAATGTAGGCATAACGTTTGGGTTTCAGAAAAACAAACTCCAACCAAACTGGGGAGCAAGCAGCTTCGTCCTTCATTTTACCCGAAAGTTTGTGATTTGACTTGTCATGAAACATCTTCAGCATATGTTGATTAGCTGGATATGCGCTCAAGTCAAATCGATCTTTGTGTTCTGGTTTAAGCATATCTAGGTATGAATAACCACCTTCCAAATAATAACAAAGCGAGTCGGTATCAGTAAAAAGCAAAGGTGCTCTATTTTCATAGTTTTTAGCAACAAATCCATACCGAAACTCATTCTTCGCAAGCTTACTCAGCTCCAAACAAGCAGCGCCTACATATATTGGACAATCAAGCTTTACACAGGTAGCTCCACGAACAGCGATGCACAAATTCTCGGACAAGGGCACAACATCCTGTAAGCTACCCAAACGTGCAATTCGTCTAACTTGCTGTGGCTTTTTTAGAACTTTCAATACAAGACAATCCTGCTTATTCTCACAACTTTTACCAGACCAGCAGTTCATGCTTAATTCCCACATGTCCTTCTCAAAATCGGTTTTTGCATTCTGTCTATTCTGTACACACGATGAAATATAACCTTTGAGCCATGCTAAATTAAATCAATTCCAAAACCTTGTTAACTTTTACCAACTTAATACCAAGGGACAAAGCATATTGCAAATGTTTAATGTGTACAACATAATTCTTACGTGGATTTAATTCGGCAATAAGCTTTGGTGCACTCAAAGCTTGTGTCACAGTACTGATTCCCACAACTCCTCTAATTTGACTTTACGTTCAACCGGAAAAATCGGGAAATCATCAAAGTACCAGAATGAGGGTTATTCGCTTTAGCGCAACGTGAGCCACCGCCACATGCTAAACCACCATGTGAAGCTTGCTCCACAAATGAATGCATATCAATGTTTTTAATGTATTCCAACTCAACTTTACTATTTTTCAAAGCACAATCCCAAGATATTCCAGGCAAAGACAAATAATGACAGCAATCAATCTTGAACTTGTCCAAAAATGATCCATGAGCTGGCAACCATCCGTTTCAACATATAAATCATGATAATCAGCCATCGTTCCACAACCGAAAACATCCCAAACGAGATTCGCATGTGTATAATCTTCTTGAGACACTCCCTCTCCTGTGAGTTTCAAAAAAAATTCTTCACGTGGTGGTAATTCCGACAACTCAAAGTCATTTGCACAAGTCATGCGTTCATAACAATACACACCTTTACGCAGCAAAAGATTCAAATTGTCCACATGCAAACTGTATCTGTTTTTCACCATATCTTTAAGAAGCTTGAAATTATCTTTCCCCCACTCTTCAAGCATATCTACGAACTCTTTTTTGCAACTTTGAGCCTTCACCATTTCAGTATTAATGCGAATTTTTCAAAAACCTTCAAAATGGTCGTCAAGTGACCTAAGAAGATCATTTGAGTCGAATCTTGTCCAAATCGAAAGGAAAAAATCCACGGTGTCCTTCCGGGTCAGATAGTTGGCCAATGCAATGGCGATTCCATTCCCATATTTTCATAAGAATGGGATTCGTGACACGGTGAGTGCAATTATATGGCTCAAACACATAATGATCAGGTGAAAGAAGCTTGAGCAGGGACAGCTTAAGAGTATGTGCTGAATATTTTCAAGATACCGGAGCCACTGATCGAGAATGGATGGGTGGCATGCTAATTTCTAAAAATACTTATACAAATGATTGGAACATTGCAGTGCGACTCGGAACGTTGTATTTGACTTATCCCCAAAATGTTCTAAAACTTTTGGAAGTAATTGATGGATACATACTCCCTGTAACAACGACACCGGTGCGCAAACAGTGTTCATTTTCCGCGTGGGTTTCGGTATGCGATCATGTAATTTTTTGCAGCATTTGCATTTTTCCGACATTTTTCTTTCTTCGAATTCTCCTACCTTCTTTAGTCCCAATTACTTGGTTCTTCACCTTCTTTTCCTCAAGTGACAAGAATGAAGATTGGAATTTTGTTGTTGTTGTGCTTGGTGGGAATCAAGGGTAAGTACGACTTTTTTGAATGTTTCTGATCATAGTTGGACGTTTGAAGTGACGGTACAAAATTTCATTCAAGACTCAGATCAATAGGATGTGATTTTCATTAGTTCATCTAACTTGTACTCTACTAACAGACACTACGTTTGACCAAAAAGGAACGTCAGGATATTTTGTTTGACTTTGGATGGAAATAGTTGTGTTGACTAATGTGAGGTTTGTTCTTTTACAGGACGTGATGACGATGCTTGTCGCCGGTGTTTGGAGAAGAGTAAGATCTTCGCAATCACTGGTGAAGGCGATGAGGGATGTTTTGGACGTCATGATACTCCATCTCATGTCAAAGAAATCATTGGTGACATCAATTCATGCACGGGTAAGTGAAAAATATTTCTTGGAAGCTACATAGAGGAGGGTTAGGTTCAAAAATTAAAATATTGTATTGATTCTCTCCAGTGTCTATTAACACCCCCGTCAACTACATTCCCCTCCACTTCTACCTCAGCTATGACTTCGACTGAATCTTCTACATCTGTTGATGTTGTTGTCATCGTTGTCATAGTCGTCGCTGTTCGTAATTCTACAACTTAGTTTGTCTCTCATTCGCTAATTTGATTGAGCAGAATATTTTGTAATCTTAGATTCGTTTCTTAAGTTTTAAAGTACATACGTTCTTGTGATAATGACTGCCACTTTACGACGACACTACTCTGATAGACGTAAAGCTTGTAACCAGCTAAAAAATCTGCAAAGAAATGCCCTGTCCTTTAACACAGCAATGTTGTAGGCATGGAAACTTCAGCGTCGCGGTCACACTACAATTAAACGCCCCCATCAGAATAGCATGGGAAAATGCCGTAACTGCTAGGCATAATTACTACTCTACTACTTCCCTCAATCAAATGTCACCTATTCTGCTCTTTACTACGATGAGCGCATGTAGGTGATTTTTTCTAGCAAAATGGGTCTCAAAGCTGTCTTATATAGATACCTCGACCAAAATTAATAATTCGTATTTGTAATTCGTATTCACCCATCACCGAAAGCACTCCAGGGGATTTATTCACCCTCTTGGCACGCCTCAATTGTTGAATGTCATCATCATGTTCAATCAACAATGCATTTCTTTCAACCGCATGTGGAATGAGTTTCTTGGGAAGTTTTGGGAAGTTGTTTTTGTGGGAGTTGTGATTCGACCTTCATTTGCCTTTTCCTCGTTGGCAAAGTCATATGGGCGTTGGCGACGAAGCTTCAAGCGCATTACTTTTTGTTTGTTGTTGAATGCAGGTAATTTCTGCATTGGTTCCGCTTCGTTGGTGAGTTTTGCAGTCCGTGCTGTTATTACGTAAGGTCCAAACCACTCTGACGATAACTTTATGCTCGTTATTTTAACACGTAGAAACCAATTTAGGACTTGCTCATTCACTTGATGTTCAATAGCAACGTGATTTGCATGTGTTCTTCCTTATTGCGCCCTTGTCTTTCGGTCACCTTGGAAAGAGCATAATTTTTCGCATGAAGCAATCCTTCTGTCATTACTTTTGCATTGTGATCCAACGCGCTGTTGGGGGGATTCACATGCAACAATGTCCATGGAATTTCGGACCATGGTATAATCTACTGCGTACAAAAATCTACTGTTTAAAAACTTAATAAGGTCCAGTCTATCAGAAAACTATAACTTGCCGGATGCTCTTAACTATGGATATTGAAGCTTTCAATAATGATTTAGCTAATTTGGATTGGGACACAATTTAACCGTTTAACAATGAATGTGCTCAACAAACACGCCCCCGAAACAAAACGCACTGTAAGAGCGCGACAAAAACCTTGGATTACACTAGAGTTTGAAAAGCTTTAAGAGACTCGTTTCGTCAGAAGGCTAATGATCAGCTTTGTACTACGCTGAACGATGAATATAAAAAATTGAGAAACTTGGTTAATTGTATTTTGCGCTGGGAAAAGAACTGGTATTTCAGAAGAACTTCCTCTCTATCTGACACCTCAACAAAATGTGGGAAACTGTCAACCAACTGACTGGGAGATTTAAGAAGCCAGAAATAAATATATCGCTTGAGAATAACGGGAAATGTCACACGTTCCCAATTTGGGTGTCGAAAATTCTTTCTGAAGCTCTTTTCATAATTGCTCCTTTTCAAGACACCAACCTTGAGAATTTGCGGTCTAAAATTAATCCAACATTTACAACTTCATTTTCGGTCTAGACTGTAGCTCGCGCGATCTCTAAATCTAACCGCAAAGGTGCTGATCGCTATTCTCCACCCCCAAATTTGATTAAATCATGTGTAATAGTGTTTGCCCCTCTTTTTAGCCATATATATTCAATCACTGTCTTCGGACTGGTCTCATTCCTCAAGCTTGGAAGACTGTTGTTGTAACTCCATTACTCAAGAAGAATTTGCCAGCTTCAACTGCCTCTTCTTACAGGCCAATTTCCGTGCTTCCGTTTCTTGCAAAAATATTTGAAAAACTTATCGCAAACAAAATTTGGTCTCATGTTAATTTATTAACACCTGTATCTGATTACCAATTCGGGTTCCGCCCTTATCGATCTACTACTGATGCCTGAATTCAACTGCTCGAGGGCGTTTATGACTCCTTAGAGGGCGACAAGTTTGTATGCTCAGTGTTTTTCGATTATACAAAGGCTTTTGATACGGTAAACTATCATAAGCTCATTACCAAATGCATCCAAGTATTTCACCTGCCGGATGATCTTACTAACATACTCATCGAATATTTGTAGAAAAGGTTCGCTCGTATCAAACTTGGCAATTTCACCTCACAGCGTTACCGAATTCCCTCTGGAGTCCCTCAAGGGTCATGTTTGGGGCCCTTGCTTTTCATCATGTACATTGATCCTCCAATTTCTTCAAAGCTTGCACATCTAGCAAATATCTCCACGCCGAAGATTTGGCCTGCATTGTTACCGGGAATTCTCAACATAAAATTGAGGCCAGGGTTTAGACTTTGTGTGCCGAAGTTGATGATTGGGCTCGTAACAACGACATGAGCCTCAGCTTGAAGAAAACGCAGGCGGTTGTATTCAAGCAAAGCAGAGTTGTAATACCGTTTGATGTGTCTCATTTTAATTATATGAGCAATGTTGTCCAAATCGTGGACGAATTCAAATACCTTGGTGTCTGTGTGGATTCAGGTTTGAAGTTCGAAAGTCAAGCTGATGAGGTTCTTAGTAAAGTCTCTCCTAGAGTTAATTCACTTCTGAGTATCAAACGTTATCTTTGCTCCGAATTTATCGTTACTTGTATTCGTAATTGGATTGTTAATTTTAGTTCTAAATCAATTTTTATTTAGCTGTACACCGTCTCTAAAAGATGTAAAGAGAATGGTGAAATTTTATTAATTAATTCCACTCATAAGTTCTCCAGGTACGAAAAAAATGTTTCAAGAAACATGCAATCTGTAGAACTCTTTACATTGTCATCTACGTCGTTATGATACCAGGGGTTTCAAAACCAGAGTTCAGAATTATGTTGTTGACTGCCGTGTGTGAATGTGTTTACTTTGTATCCCCAGTCCGATTTCTTTTGAATGTCTTGCCGAAAAACCAGCTGTGTGTCTATTTGGTATTGACAATAAAGCAATCTAAACTAAACTAAACTAATCTCAAGTGTATTCACTGTGATCTTTGATCGCGCCACTTCTTTGACTTCGTCCGTAGAAAGCTCATGTGCAATGACAATTAGGCTAGAAATAGATATAAAAGCACATACAAGATAAACGGATACAAGAATGATCCAAGGAAAAGCACAACAACCGTGAAATGACAAAGAACCAGGGCATTAGCATATATCCGGTAGAACCGTACCAATGTAAGCCGGTTAAGGTCTATAAGGCACCACACTGTTTGGTGCAAGCTATAACTTATGCAGTTTAGCATACATGAGGCAGAACACTAACGGCTGCGGCGTAGATTACCAGCGTAAGGCTACATGACAAAACCGAGGGAATAAACCGGGTTAGAGACCCTGGATTCCGTTACATGAACCGGAAGATGATGCGTAGTTCGACGACAGCAAGATCCGACGCCAACATTAGGACTCAGGTAGTCTCACGCGGACCCTTGGACCGACCAGACTTGAAGTTTTCTCGAGCCTTTGCTACCAGTGAATTCAGCCTGATAAAAACCGATTTTGTTTGAGTCAATCAGTGATTCACTGTTCTAACATCACCATTCCTTTATTTCCCAATTTTTGTTTCTTAAATTAGAAATACGTGCTACACCAGAAATCCATTCCACCCGATATTTTGTGATAATCAGCACCGATCACGGCTCTTGGATCAATAAAAATGTAAGTATCCTAAACCAATTTGTTCCTTCCACCGTCACCCTAGAACCATCTCCCTGTCGCACATCAAAAGTCGAATAACTCAACACGATTTTCCCATATGAACCTTCCTCAAAAGAATCGCGACTGAACAAAGTCATCCCAAATGTGGTGCGATGGCCCAGGGTTCAGTGAGATTCCAATTCGGAATCTTGTACCTGGTTAAGTCTGAAAATTCTAGTCAGCGGCCGTAGTGCCTGTAGGATCAGAACAAAACGAGCTCAAAAATCCGTTCCAAGACATTACATTAAGCCCAGCAAAGACTAAGTTACATGAAAAAAATGACAGAAAACAATTAGGACGATAGATTTCGCTGACAGACGCTAGAACCATGAAGTACCATTAGAGAAGAGCTGGATACTTGAAGCCCAAAGACAATCAACTATATGTTGTTGCGAGCAAAATTGCAGTTCATAAGGCGACGTGTGCTCAGGGAATACCATAAGGTCACGGGTAATTTAGCAGGATACGTAAGGTATGACACGGAAAGGGGCACGTAAGGTTGCAGCAGTTTCTGGAACTCGATAAGGCAACAGCAGTTTTCCTCACCTCTCATAAAGCAGCACTCATCCCGCCAATTACAACGGTAGCCATTCGCCACCAGCATAAGGTAGCGGCAGTCTTTAGACAAATATGAAGCACCAGTGCAAACTCCATCCACATAAGGTTAAAGGTAATTATAAAATACATAAGGCAGCGGCCGATTCCATAAAGTTGGATCTACGTAAGGTTCAAGGCAGAAACAAAACTCCATAAGGCAGCAGCCTATGTCGTCAAGTCGGATCCACATAAGGTTAAGGCAGTTACTAAACTCCTTAAGGCAGCGGTCCATGCCATCAAGTGAATGCGCATAAGGTTAAAGACAGTTAAAAATCTCCATGAGGCAGCGGCCTATACCGTCAAGGTGGATCCACGTAAGGTTCAAGGCAGTAACAAAACTCCATAAGACAGCAGCCTATGTCGTCAAGTCGGATCCACATAAGGTTAAGGCAGTTACTGAACTCCATAAGGCAGCGGCCTATGCCATCAAGTGAATGCGCATAAGGTTAAAGTCAGTTAAAAATCTCCATGAGCCAATACCAAAGCAAAACTTAAAAAGCTACGATTGAGTGGGCGACAGTCAGTGGAAGCATGAGATTAGAAAAAACAGCTACGAAATATTGACAAAACAATCTCACACACCTTTGGACTCATTCGCTGATTTCGCTTGGTGCCAAGTACGGATGTGAGACGAAATCTTCCTACAAGTATCCAGATCCTTGCCAATCAAGACCCTGCAACCACGCTGGGCACAAGTACAAACGATCCTCCTCAAAGTCCCTCCCGCCTCGGACTTCCATACTGGACTATTGGAATATAAAACAAGCTCCGCATTTGGATGGCCCGGAGGTTTTGGTTGGTGCTACTTGGAATCAAAAGCCAGGATCTCGTCCGCTGAGCCGGAGAAACAACGTCCGCGTAATCGGAACAGTCCAAATCGGTTTCCGAGGCCAAATCAACAACTTCATCAGCAACTCCACTTCTTTTCACCAGGCCTGCAAAGAGTAATTGCGGAATCATATACAGCGACAAGGAAGCTCGCACAAACAAGAACTTTCAGATAACTTATTCGCATCAGAAACCCGGGCAGAATAAACAAATTGCTTACTTCCAACATCTCGCCAATCCATACATGCGGCATCCTCAAGCTTCAGGTTTCCTGAAAGGCAATTGCAGTTAAGGATAAACCTGGAATAAATTTGTATTTGTATCTGTATTGGAGGTGGTTCGGGGCCTCACAGCCCCGCGCCGGCGACGGTACCGAAGTACCTCTAAGCCACATAAAAGGCCCATCGCGCACTATCCTCAACAACAACAAACGGTGTACATTCCTGTAGACCGCGCCAGTATGCTCCACACTTATTATGCGTGAGAGACTAAGTTGGCACAGTAACCCCATCCTAAAAGCGAGGCTCACCTCCTAGGGACGAGACCCTGGGGCTGACCTCACGGACGGAACCAAAGTTCCGCAGAGACACAAGGTCTCCCTCCTCTCACCATGGAGCTCTCGTGTACTCATTCGGGTTTGAATGTACACCAATTGAAACACAACTTGCCATCGCCATGTAAGAGATACGGATGACCAAGCTTTCTGGCCGACCTGAAGCGGCCCGAAATTTTGGTCGCCCACTAAATTAGTAGCTACAAAAATGCAGCAACTGTTTATTCAACTGTTCGCACAGTAAGATGCCGCAGACACGGGCCGGGCGACAACATGTCCTAACGCTGCCTATGCCGATGTGCATAGTCGAAGATCAATCAGCGCATGCTGATGGATATTGTGGCGACGAGTCGCAAATTAAGCAATCTAGAAGATAGCTGGATAGAGCCTACTGCTTTAGCTATATAGAGGTTAGCAGATAAGATCCGGGCTAATTGAGAGCTATTCAATAGCCATTTTGATTCGGAGCGAGGTATTCGACAGCCGGACGCGACTGGTCGTGTCTCCTACTTCGAACTCTCATTGCTGCAGCAACGTGGCAATGCAGACAACATGGTAACGAGCCACGTCGTCCCAAGCCAATGTTGCTGCGTATGATGGACAATTCTCAAGGCCCGAACGCGTGCCGTCCGTGTATGTTTGGGCTGTTAACCCAGCAGACGACACGGACGGGCCCTTTCAAAGGTCACACCACACACTTTAAGAGGCCCAAGGGCCTGTCTCGCCCCGGAAGGTCCCACTGCGAAGAACTCCGCCCCTGGTGATCCGGACGTCAAAGCCGGGCGACAACCTGTCCCGACGCTGCTCACGACCCCCAGGCGCGGAGCTCTCCCAGACACGTCTGCCTCCCGTGAGGGCCAAGACGGAGCCCAACCCGGAATAAATACTACAAGAGGCTGGACTATTGCACTTAACTTACGTGTAGATCGACTAACGTGGCATTCGAGGAGGTCAAGCAAACTATCGGAAGCCAGGACTTCAGCAGCAACCCAAGACTTGTTCAGCTTACGGAAGCGGGACTTGTGGAAGTCGCAAGGAGGGTCATAAGGGCACACGAATGATTTCTTGGCAAGGTTAGAATGACGAGTCCAGAAGACATTGGGAACGGATATACCAAAAGATATCCCAGCGTCCAAGTTGATTTCTTCATAACCAACATGCCCAGGAAGCTCAAGAATTTCGTTGGGTCGCAGAAAATACTTCCTGAACGGAACTTCCAGGTCTACGAGAAATTGGGAAGTAAAAAAAACTCGACGCGTCTATAGAAACTCAGGACAAACACGGCCGTCGCTGCGCCGTGGCAGAACAGTGGAATCAACCTCATCAAAGCAAGACAACCACAGTTCCTGGAACTCCGGCCACTCCTCCTTGGGCTTCGTACCCGGGCTCACAAGGTACCGCTCCAATTGGACCACTAACTTGATACCTCCAGAAACGTTATGAACCACGGTTGGCAGGGCTCCGTCAGCCAAAGACATACCTTGACCGGATCCAGGCGATCCATAGAGAAGCGAAGGATAGTGGAAATTGCTGACCAACCTTCCACCAACATCGGGCAGTAGGAGAAAACGGCTATTAGCCAAGAAAATATTCAACCTGTGGACCAAATGGACAGGTAGTTTCTGCACCATCGGATGGTCGCGAATATATACTGCCTCGGCCGCCCACATGTCAACCAACTTTTCGTGCAGGTATTTCGGACTTGGTGAAACCGAGTTTACTACTTCATATACCTGGCGCCCAACCAGTTCTCCCAACAATAAATGATGGAACTGAACGTTCTGCGCCGTCTTGACTCCTGCGAGGGAGGCTGACCTTTCCGAGTCGGTTGAGTCCTTTTTGACCATGACACCAATAGGGTGTACCCATTGGCGGGAACACTCAACCTTGCAGCCTGGAGACGAGGATGGGTCAGAGGGAGCCCGTTTCAGTGCGTCGATAGCGTCACGCAACTCCGCCGAGAATTGATAAGAATTGTAAAGTATACGGGTTCTTTATTATGAGGAAGTGAACTCTTCAGCTGTTCAAGCAATACTGGAGTACTTAATTCCTTACTTTCTTCTCTTTATATACAGCTTCCTAGAGATAAACGAAATTCCCTAAACATATGTATATATATATCCCTAAGCACAAAGTTTGGAATGCCCACGTCATCTGGGATTCCTTAATTTTCGAGAAAACCTAATTAAACGAAATCCCTAATTCCTGGGAAATCCGAATTGTATAAACGTTATTGCTACAACAGGTTTTTGCACACGTTCGATCTAATCTCATAGTTTTGTCTTGCTTACTGTAATTAACACTAGATGGTGTAACTAAAAAAACACTGTAATGTACTTGGTACATAGGCTCCCCGGCGGCAGTAAAGCTCCATTCCGGTGGAGCCTTTTTGCTAACGCAAGCGAAATAACAATTTTTATGACGTTGACCGAGATAGGAGAATCTGTAGTAACTGCGGTTTGGTCACTGAATATGAACTGTTTAGCAAAGACACAAAGAAAACACGACCACAAAGAGTGAAGTTGAAACCCTTTGTCCTGATGAAAACCATATTAATCCTGGGCTTTATGGCCCTTGCTGTCCTGGGAAACACAACTCAGGACCGGGAACTTTATAAATCATCGCCTTACACCAGAGGTAAGCTTCTATCCCTGTTTACATAAGTAACTAACTACTCAAATAGAGAATCACTATAACTGACTGGAAGAATATATATTCGTAATGTTTATTTTCGGTTAAATGTGTAGATACCTGGAACTGCACTGTGTGCATGGCCACCCCAGCTTGTCGCTTCATAGCTCCTGTCAACGGATCCGTTCGCCCCGGGTGCGAAAGTGCATATGACCGCCCCGTTAATTCATATCGAGGCAATGTGTACGAACTCGCACATCCGTACGAATGCTATGGACCTGGGAGATTCTACTGATCCACGCTCCAGTTACTTCAAAACATTGCCACCTCAAGTCAGAACACCTATCGCTGCAGCTAATTATACAGACTCCTCTGATGACCTTGGGACCACGCCCACACCTGCTCCTCAAGCTATCAGCTCTATTAAGCAAACCAAGTGGATCCCAGACCACTTGAAGTCTCGATACTACTCCTACTCCCATCTTCCTCCACATGAATGGCCAATGAACAAGCGTTCAAGCCGTCGGCCCAAACGTAAGTCAACTGCACCAGCTGCTACCACTTCAACTACCCCAGCAACAACAACTTAGACTGTTCCTACTATTGAAAGTCTCTCTCCCCCAAACCTGCCTACCCCTCCGGCTCCTGAGTCCAACTTGACCCTCAGCGTCGGCTTGACTACCCTGGTCTTCGTCGCAACGCTTCTTCCGGTTTTCATATGATTTTCATGTAAGTAAGCTGGAAAATACGGTTCAGTCTGATTCGGTTTAAATCTCAGATGGTCCGGTTAAATCGAAAAAAACCGACCATAAAGTGAAGTCCTGCGTGTCATTGAGTTTCTTATTGGCACAGTGTTGAATTCATCGGTAAAACTTCTTTACTTGCTCACTCGCGGTGTAACCAAAATAGAACTTTTTTCTGCCGTCTAT
>JAQGBJ010003173.1:0-13541 GCA_034698345.1 Sphaeridia pumilis
CCCAAACCAGTTGATCCTGGAACTCTGCTCCTGCAACAGCCCGCGTGTAGGTCTCGGACGCGTTGTAGAAGCTAGTAACATCCGGGCTAATTCTTGCCTAGAATTCTAGCGGTTCTATAGCTTGCTTTGTCGTTCGTTCTAATTATTCAGTCGTCATAGTCATAGCTTTTGGTGCTATTACTATTACACTATTAACATGAAAACTGCTCGCCCACGCTCCAGTTGCGAAGCCTTAAAAGCCATAGTGTTTTGGTAGCCTCTAGAAATTCTAGAATCCTAAAGTTTGTGTGGTTACTGTGTCATGTGGTGGCGAGTTGGTCTTTCGCGCCCATCAAGTTGCACAATAGAACCAGAGGCTCTAAAAGATACACTAGTTTGTCCTTGTGTCAGTGCTTCTAGAAATCTAGAATTTTACTATCAAAGAAAATTTGTGTAGTGCTGCGGTATAATAGTGACTTTTTTGCGGCTTTTATCTGATGGTCAGGGAATTTTCCAGAAAAAGTCGGTCAAACAAAGTTTCACAAAAACCTGGACATCCGAAAACGGATCTAACAAAATAGTGCTCACAGGTTCTAATGAACTAGCGATTTGTTCGGTACTTGGTCAAAAAGCGTTTGCTCATGCTTTTTTAGGTGAGGCAAGTTTGGAATTTAGTGTCTTCCAAAAAGCTTACATGTATTATTTCATTCGTTTCGCCAAAAAAGTTGCCGTTTTGTTTTTACTTAATGACTCGCTCCATCTTCATCTTCATCAATTTAAATTACACGTCGAAAGAACAGAAAGAAACTGCTAACAAAGTTTCAAGTTGGAGAAACAAGTTTTCGGAACGCCATTGCTGAAAAAAGAATCTTTTCGAAGTCATTTTGGAAACTAAAGTTTATCACACAAACGTTTTAAAAAAGTGTTGAAGCGGGAAATTTAAAAAATCCGCCGCGCCTATTTTACTCTCCTCTGGTTAGTCTAGTTCTAGTTTAGATTCATCAGAACCTCCAATTTACTTGCCGCTTAAAAACACCATGATGAATGGCTCATTCAGCAGAGAATACCGTTGAAGATTATTTTGTATTCAAAGCTCGGAAAGGTGTGTCAGTAAATTGACACCTGTCCAAACTCCCACCCGCCCATTTGCCTGCTAAATAATCTGTGTATTTGTATTCACAGTCTGTATATTCACCGCCTCATAATTTTGAGGCTCGTTTCACTGCGGAAACTTTCTTTTGTGTCTACAAGAGACGACCACGTGCATTAAGACCACAAAAGCAAAATGCCGCTGATGGAGGTAAACGCAAGCCCATTTTCGCCGCAGGTCATCAATCATGGCGATGAGAGTTGGTTATTGAATTAAGTTGGGCGAAAATACCTACGCAAAAGTTGATCAATACCTGCTACATGGAATCTTGATTAAATACATGAGCCAAGCCTTGTGATTTTAGGCAAAAAGTTTGGAAGTATTTAGCGAAGTATTTAGTAACCTAACTTTTTGAGCATCAAAGATTTGGCAATATTTTTAGCCTCCAAAATATAAAAATTGTTGCTTCAACCGATAAAAATGTTACACGACACTGACACATGCAACTAGTGTGGCGGCAACAAGGCCACATTCAGTCCATCATTTCACAGAAAAAATTAACGATCCGGAAACATTATGGCGGAAGGAAACGAGCGCCATTTTGCACCATTTTCAAGCAATGTAACGGAAAAATAGCGCCGTTTTTTTGCTTGAAAACATATGTGCACACATTTTCTGGTTCTCATTCGTCTCTTATCTCAAAGGCGCCTGGAGTGAAAATTTTTCTCAGAAAAATTCCACAGGTCATTTGGCTCAAAGACGAACGTTTCTTTCCATTTTAGCGCCAAAATTATTTTCCTCAAGGTAGAAACGCAAAGAAAAGGTCAGAGGGCTGATGCCCGGGAAATCTGCATGAGTCATGTCTCCAGGTAATTGCTTTTGTTAAGCGACTACTGAAGCGTCACTAGTGACGCATTCCGCAACTGACTGAAACAAGACAAGCCTACAGGAATAACGTCAGCGATTAAAACGTCACTTCCGGTTTACTTGTTCCTGAATATTTTTGGTAGCGCATCCGCCACTTCCGTCCGCCACCTACAACATTGACAAGTTTGCGTGGGCGGCAGATTTCTTAGGAAACTAATCACACGGGAGGAAACCCAGATTTCTCCAGTCAGAAAACCGGATAAAAAATTTCAAACAGTTTTTTTCGAAAAGTAAACACTTGACATACACACACCATAGACATTTTTCCTTGGAAGCTATGACGTCATTTTTTACAAGATCTTGGAATTTTCTTGACTCGGTTTTATTTGCTCAGTGTCAAACCCACACCTTATCGTTTCTTCTTTTTCTTGAGCTGGAATTCCGGAATCCGTTTATATCCAATTCTATCTCCGACTCTGATCCGACAGTCGACTCGACAGTTCTCATCTTGACTTTTCGCTAAGGATTTACACGAGTTCCATATATTTCTCAATTTCTCTTTCTCTCTGTCGCCTAGTTTTATGGAAATATCAAACCCAGTTCTTCAGCTCCAGCATTATTATTTTGCCCTGTTTTATTATTTCTCTATATTCCAGCTTCAAATATATACTGGTTGACTGCCTGAGCTGACGAAAACCAGGTTCGGCCATGCTGTATTTATTTGTACAAAAGCGTTGTCTACAATTACGACTTTTAGCCTTGATTCCATAGACTATAATTAAGCGCTCGGCGAGCCTTGTACAGCGCGTCATTGGGCAAAAGCGTTTTTCGCCATCTGGTTGACCTGTCGGCTGTTACATTAATTGACGCTGTTTCGTACACGAGTTGTCAAATGACGGCATGGGCAGGCAATTTCCCAAGGAGAAAAAATATATGTCTTTATATATGTTCCATGTTGTATAAATGACATGTACGTAAAAAATCCCCAATGTATTTGAGTGATTCGGCAAAAGTTGTATATATCCAGAAGTATTTTTTCCACGAAAATTATTATCAGCCGGGTCCAATATATGGACGAATAGCTGCGGCTGCAACCCGTTTTTTACGACTGCAAAAAGCGTCCGCCGGCAGACGTGGATGATAATATCTTTCGGTTTTTCGGGTGAACCTTGTATACAGCTTTCGGTTTCATATTTGCGGTGGTTATTATGCCATAAGGGCGCCAAGGCCAAGCGAAAGCGTATATAAACATATTTGCCGCGTGCCCGCGGTTCAGCAGCGTCAGTGCAGTCGGTTGTTATCAGTCGAAGCGTTTCCCACATTAGAAGCACGCAAAAATGTCCTCCTCCATTCTTTTGTTTGTGAAGAAAGGCAAGCTAGCTGTCCGATATCTTCTTGACTTTTTCTCCTTTTTCTAGTGTTTTTACTATTTGTGCTTTGTTCACAAAGAAAAGCTAGAAAGGTTCAAAACACAAGTTTCCAGTGTTGTAGAAGCGACCGACGGAAGCGTCGACCGGATGCTGTTCCAGAGTGACGGGAAGGAACCGGAGAAAATTCCAGTTTAATAGTAATGAAAAAGTAAGCTGACGATGGAAAAGCCCTTACGGCAAATCTTGATTCCTACAAGTACCAAAATATTCTAACGCTTCTAGCGGTTTGGAATGGTACAAAATAATGGAATTTCACTACTTGCTTTTGGGTACTTTGCTGTCTGTCTGCTGTAAGGGCATGGCGAATATATGGTGAGAAATTCCAGCCAAAATTGCATGGCGTAATGAAATGGGAAATGGAGCAAGCAACTTTTTTAATTTTGCAAGACATGCTCGTCCTGTAGGTGGCGGCAAAGTCTCATTTTAAAACCCCACGGGCGGGAACGGGAGAGAAAGCAGAAGATGCGAAAGGCTGATGGGGGAGTTTTGCTATTAGCAATGCGTTCAATATTTAAAGACGTCCGGAGAATCCGGACGTCCAGGCGTCCGGACAGTCGTCTGTATATTTTCCGGACATGTATTTTTATGGAGAGTGTCCGGACACATAGTTGTCAGTCTTGTGTCGTCTTGTACCCGAATCGGGGAAACCAGCCTCCGAAACTTTTCCTTCATTTCCCGGTATGCATACAAAACCACTGGATCCGCAATTTCCTCCCTTGCAAATATGTAGCATTTCCATGTTTTCCGGGCCTCTTCTCCCAACAACTCAAATCGATACATATTACATGTATGCGAATACAGCAAACAAACGTCAATTTCCCGCCCAACTGTTTACCAAGAAAGCTTGTTTCTTTCTCTGCATACAAAAAACACACACAACTTTTACATTGTGAGAACAATGTTTGATGGCGCCGTGGTTGAAGCAAAAACTATAATATTTTTCCCATAACAAGTTCAAGACTTGAATTTCCGCCTTTAACAGCATAGAAAAACTTGCTTCTTGAGTTTTTGTTGCTCAAGTTGAATCGCTGGCTAGTGAACCATAGAAAGTCGCTAATGGAATTACTTTGAGCTCCATCACGACAAAATTCTACATCATAAACCCGACGTGGCGCACAAGGCATATCTAATACACTTATAAGAAAGAAAGTCTATTAAAACTGCATACGCTCTAGGTCTAGAGCTCTAGAGTCTCTTCTTTAAATTTTTGGAATTTTACTTTCTTGGAGCCACTAGACTTGGAGTCTAGATTCTAGATAAAAAATTCGCAACACAAATATTCACTAAAAGCAGCACTTGAGATCAAAGTGTTCTTTGAAATGCCCGAATCTAAAGAGTATTCTAACGCAATCTAACAAACTAAACTTGCGAAACTAAAAGGCAATCTAAAACGGTGTGTTCTTTGCTAATCTACTGTCTCTAGACTGTTTCACTAGAGACTTTTTCTAACGTGCTTTTGTCTAGCGCTAGAAAACTTGGCTATAATAGACTATGGCTAGACTTTGAACTAGTTACACAGCTGGATCTAACGACGTGACACTAACTCTTGATTGCATAACCCATTTCCCACTTGATAATGGCCATCATGATGAAATATTTAAACATGAATTTTCAACGAGAACAATGTTGCAGACTAGAAAATGTACGCACCCGCGCTTCTAAAACACTATTCACTTCTATTACTCATCCGTAATGGGAATTTCATAACCTGAAAAAATTATACTCTATGGCACCGCCGCTCTATGTCGTATTTTCATGGCGCACGACGGACAAATTCAATTTTCCCGCCGATCTGTTTTCAAAATTGATTTACGTATTCAGTAGTGTTTTGGTATGGAGCGGGTGGGGGCGGGGGAGACAATATAAATGTTTGTCTTGGCTTCCGATATATTCGCCCTGTGAAACCACTTACAAAAACATAGAGTTTGGCGCTTTCTCTTCATGTTGAGCATATATGATTCAATATTTGCAGTTCAGCCTGTAGTGTTTTCTCTATTTGACATGACGCAAGAAAAAGCAATTGAGATTGACTCTCTTCTCCGTTCAAGCTCAAATTCGGATATCAGCAAGCAGGTTTGATAAAAGCCTAGTCTTCCAGCTTGCTGATATGGAGTATGAAAATTCCACTGGAAATTCACTAAACTATAGTGGAGCTTTGGTGAAAGGCAGCTTGTTGGAAATCACAAGAGGAAATCAGTTCCGTTTTGTTGTTATTATTAGTACTTGAACGGTAGATTGACTTCTGGCTGACGAGAGCAATTTGCGAATCCCTTGTTCCCTTGTGTGTATTTTGCCAAATGATGTTTGCAGACTCCATAAAGGTGAAAGCATACAAAATGTGCTTTTACATGTTACGAGGTGGTGGGCTTGAGTAACTTGGATGCTTCTGACGGCTCCTATTATTCTTTAGGATTTTGAGAGGGAAATCAGAGAAAAGATGGTGGGTGGTGAAAGTGGAGCGAAATTGCTTATTAAATTCTATGACTTTGGCTCTATGGTTTATGGTTTTGGTGTCCTTGAATTGATTGGAGGGAGGGAGGGCGTGGGAGTTTGGAGGAGGTCGGCGGGAAATTTAAAATTTGTTTCTTTTCCAGATACCGGAAGAGATGAATACCAAAACCTGGAGGCGTTTAACAGCTTTCGAAAAGTGTTAAGACTAGAGCAAAGACAAGGCCTTTAGAAATTCAAAATGGACGCTCTTCGTCAAAAAGTGCAGGAGTACCTGCCAGAAAACCCCGAAGTTTTTCGATACAAATCTCTGCTACTGTTTCATAAACTGATACGAACCAAGAATCCAGACGCGTTTCAAGAGGATTCAGTCGAAGGTTTGAACACGATTCGGGACCCGACGGAGCGGAAACCGTTGAAGGTAAAAGTTTGTTATTTGATATATTCTCAGTCAGTTGAGGTGGCGTTGAAATCGGTGTTGAGCGGCGTTTGGGTGGTTTTAATTCACACAGGGTTTTTGGTTACAAAGTTTAGATTTGTCGATTTGTGAAAGCCATGGGATAAACTATGGAAAACGATTGTGTTGGACTGAAGTTTGGTTTGTGATTTCTAGAAATGTCTCACAACGTTGGACTTGACGTCGCTAGGTGTCGGTAGTTGCGTGGGGACAGGAATGTACCTCGTGGCGGGAATGGTGGCGAGGACTGTGGCTGGACCAGGTGTTATTTTGTCGTTTATCATTGCGGCGGTTGCTTCGATTTTCTCAGGTGAGTATGGAATTGTTTATTGCATTTAATTTGAAAGTTGTCATGTAATTGTCGCGGCTGGAAATTCAGAATTGCTTTCAATAAAGCTGGAGTGTTTTTAAATGGTTATTGTGGTTATGCAAATTTGCGGAAGCTCCCAGATCTAGAAAAAGTAGATGTATTGGTCGAGGGCGAGAAAACTGTTTTTTTAACTATCGTGATATGGGTGCAACTTTTAGTAACTGTTCACGAAATTCAGTAATTGACCGATAAAGCGCAACCTTATGTGACAGTCTGTATGTTAAGATCAGTAGAAGATTCATCTTTTAAGTATACTACGAGTAACCTCCAATGAATTCGCAGAAATTCACTTTGAGTTTTTACTCCCAAATTTCGACAAAAAAAACAACGGGCAACATAGATTGTGGTGTTTTGTACGAATACCGGATAAAAAACCGTTGACTTGGAGTAACACTGGGATTTCAAAGTAAAATATACGTTTTAATGGCCAAGTTTGATTGAAAGATGGCAACTACTGCTTCAACTCAACTTGTATGCAACAATTCGAAGTAATGCGGTAACATAACTTGAACAGAACAGTTCTTTGAGCGGGTGACATTATGGAAGACGTAATTTAGACGTTTTATGTCCCCCTACAAGCCGGTGAAGAAATCCATGTGAAATATAGGAAACCTAAACCATTTCGTCTTTCTTTAAAGTATAGTATTTTACTTAATTGGAAGTCCGTTTTTTGAAACAATATTGATGTATGTGACGCCATGTTGTAGAACAAAATTACTCTTGTGGGATATGTCTCAATCGAAAAGTGTTCAGCAAACAGAAATTTGGACTTTAGTGTGTACAATTACACTGGTAAAACTTGTTTTACGAACGACAAAAGCCATATATACATGAACGCCAATGGTAGCAACAAAGCTTTAAAACACCCACATTCTTGGGCGTTTTAAAGAGAAAAGTTCCTTGTAACTGAGGAAAATTGGTTTTCGTGCACGTCGTCTCCGTTAAAGGACGTCTAAAATATTAAAGGTACTCATTAATGACATCCTGGCTAATAGCATAACAAAAGTTGCAACTTTTACCGCTGTACCCACACAAACACAATCACGTGCCAGACATGTGAACAACGGTTACAAGGAGATCTTTTTGGCCGTGTTCTTGTTTTTGTAGGTATTCCTGCAGTGTTTCATTTGCTGAACAGTTTTGATTCATTTTAGGAGTTCTAAAACGTCAGAAGATAGTATTCTGGACCCAACTGACTTTCATTCTTCTGAATGTACGAAATGTACCAGCATAGTTCTCACAGTTAAAATGTAAATCTATCTCTTCTTGGTCTTTGTCTAACGGAAAACTCGGTTGCGTAAATTTTGTTTAGTTGAAGCTGATACTGTCCTCAGGTTCTGTCCAACCAGACGGTTTTCAAACGGTCAAAATTGTAACTCGATATTTTCGTTAATTCCAAATGACTTTTTGTTTGTTGTTGGAAGCTTAAGCTCTAGTACTTGAAACCAGACGATACAAGTCAATACAGGTTTGCCTTCACTTTCAATCACTAAATGATTGCAGAAAGGTGACTTTTTTCATTAAAAGCGTGTAAAAAATTCAAAATGTCCTTTGCCAGCGTCGGCTGCATTTTTGCATCAAAGCCGGCGTATTACTCCCACATTTGTTTCCTATACTTTTATAATAAAATTGGCCAATGGTTCAAAAAATTGTATTAAGCTGCAGCTCAACGTGCTGTTAGCAAAATGCGACAGTAGAGAGTTTTAAGTGACTATGTAATTTGATAATGGCATGTGTAGACTTAGTTGTCGATTAGCTACTCCCTTTCTCATGTAGTTAACGAACCAAGAATGATTTTATTTTGATGGGTCAACTTAAATATTGTGAGCACCACTTGCTCTGATTTTTTAAGGACCTTCAAACAACATTATTCGCCGTTTGGTGACCTGGCACTGAATCTGAACACCGCGTTTTTGACACTCTTACGGCTTGAAAACGAGAATTTGAAATCATTTACTGATATATCCATTCAACAACGTTGCGTATCCGATTTAAGAGACATGCAAACCATTAAATTTGTTCTAACTACAAGCAAAGACTCGACAGTTCGGCTGACATTTTTGTGCTGAGTCTGAATATTCGTTCAATAGTCAGCATTTCTACACAACAAAATCAGTTATCTCCTGGAACTTGTACTGTCATGTCGCTCCTGCGAATCTTGTTGCTTGTTGTCGCCCTGGTGGCCACTATGTCTCTCGCTGCGCTAGCAGTCCAGGATCAAGCAGGAAGTGATCCAATGAACTTGAATTCTGAAGTAAGTTGTATAGCTGACTGAAAATTGTGAATTCTTACAAGGTTGAACGTTTTTAAAATTGAGCATATTTCCCTTCATTTAATTAGCTACACCGTAAAAGACGCGCAAATGATGGAGCCTGCGGCAGGCCTTGTTCCGAGGGCTGTTTCGGTGATTGTCCGGTTTGTCACGCCCATATACAAAAGTGTGGATGGTTAGTTTAAGTATATATTAGATAGCAGCTTGAAGTTGAAATTCATTGGTAGTCCTCTAGTTAAAACTATTCGCAATTTTGAATTCAAAAAGTTCTTTCCATACAAGAAATTCCCCCTGGGACCAATAAAAATATTTAAAATTGTATTCTGAAGAACATTCTAAATCGAAGATTCACTTGAAACTTACGTTCAAAATTAGAAAAACTATTTGAACGCTCGTCAATTTTGGTGGGCTTGCGTAGCCGACTTCAAATACATTTCCATTTTCAATAAGCAAGTTATGACACGAGTTGCAACTTAATGCTCCTCCTCCAAGAAACCTTGTTAAATCAGCGTTGTACAAGAGCTCATTTCAAAATTTTACAACTTCTTGTTTGTCAGATCAGTAAAATCAATGCCACTTGGTCTTCCAACTGCATATTCAGTCTCCATCGTGAACTTGTAGCCAAATGACGCTTTTGCGAATATTGTTCATCTTTGCGGTGGCCTTCGTGGCAACCTGCTTGACCTTCATGGTTGAAGTAGCCCAGGCTGAGGATAATTTCTCCATTTTTGGAGTAAGTAAGACAATGACTTTCAATCGCTTGAAATTATATCTAATCATTTGTAAAAAAATACAAATTAATTTTTAAAGCGCGGCCCTGAAAGCAAAGATCCAAAGGGGGTGGCGGGTTTCTGCTTCGATAGATGCAAGCGACACAAAGATTGTGACCCGTTTGGGGACCCGTTTAGGGAATTAACCAGGCCTGGAAAAGGTGATATAATAGGTAATGTCATTACCAGGCAAGAAGGAAAAATTTTGGCAAAATTTGAGGCAAAATTTGCCTTCTGGCGAAATCAAGTGTATCATGAAATGACCTTCTCGCTACTTTGATCAAAGCGTTAAAATGCCTTCTCCAAAATCAAAAGAACTGCAAAATTCAAAATTTTCGCTCCTCCGGCTGTTTGAGCTCTGTTTGAAACTGCCTGGTTTCAAATCAACCTCCATTTGCTCTTACACAGGAGCAAGCCCCGAACGTTCAGAAAAACCTGAAACATTGACCAGTTGCAGCTAAAAATATAGGAATTCAATGAGGATTTTTCCAAGATGCGATATTTTAAGGGAATCGATCAGTATTCGATACTTTCAAAAAGTTCAAATTAAGTTTTTCGAAACGGGGGCTAAAGATAACCCTGAGTGGGGCTATAATTAGCTCCGTGAGGCTATTAATTGCTCCAATGTAGGCTAAATATAGTGAGGGGCTATTTCATCCTCAAAAGCGGGCTGAAAATAGCCAATTTTCTTGCACTGTGATAAAAGATATTTCGCGCGAGCTTATATTTTGCAGTCCTTTTCACAAATTTGGAGGAGGCAAATATCGGAGAAAATATTCTGATTACAAGGCAAATTTTCACCTTTTTCAGGGGTGGGATTAATAGGCTGCCCATACTGCTATCGAGGCAAATGTCTTCCACGAAGACCTCGGGTGTACTAAGACCAAACTAGAAGACGGTTCAGTGAAACATGTCCATGAAATGTTCTGGTTTGCTTATCCATGAACGTAACCTTATAGTTTTTCTTTTTGCTTTTCAATAGAACGCATGACAATTCATACAAAACAAGTTAGTTCCGGTAGCGAGATTCGGCCTCAGGCAATTCTTAGTTTCTGTATGAATTCTGAGAAATTTCCGTTGAAATTCTTAGTTAAACTAGTCGCAATTTTGAAATTGGAAAGCTTTTCGATACTTGTATTTTCAAATGTGACGAATAAAAATATTTAAATTGCATTCTAAAGAACGTTCCAAATCGAAAATTAACATGAAACAAATGTTCATAATTAGAAAAACTTTGTCAAACGGTCGATCATGTCGGTGAGCTTGCGTAGCCGACTTCAAAGACATTTCCATTTCCAATGAACAAGTTATGGCACGAATTGCAATTTGATGCTCCTCCTCCAAGAAAAGTTGTCGAATCAGCGTTGTACACGCGCTAATTATCAATTTTACAACTTATTGTCTTGTTGAATCGGGAAATCCATAATGGCGCTCCAGCTTCCAACATCATATTCAGTCTCGATAATAAACTTGTAGCCAAAATGGCAAGTTTGCGAATCTTGTTTCCTTTAGCTGTGGCCCTTGTGACGACCTTCTTGACCTTTGTAGCGGAAGTAGCGAATGCTGAGGATAATTTTTCCATTTTGGGAGTAATATATGGATTTGAGCTAACTGAAATTACAATGTACCTACTTGTAAAAAATTTCAAATTGACTTTTTAAAGCCCGGCCCTGAGAGCAACGCTGAAATCCGCGGGGTAGGTCACTGTGGCGAGCGATGCAAGCGGGACAACGAGTGTAACCCGTTTGGAGCCTGCAAAATATGCTATCGAGGCAAATGCAGTCCGAGACGAAGACCAAGACTTGAAGACGGTTCAGTGAAACATGTCCATGAATTGTTCTGGTTTGCTTATCCTTGAAGTTAACTCTATTAATTTTCTATTTGATTAATAGAACGAATGACAATTCATACAAAGGAAGTTAGTTCCGGTAGCAAGATTCGCCCTCCGGCAATTCTCAGTTTCTGTATAAGTTTTTTCCCAAGTGCGTTGTCGCTTGCAGTAGAAGCTTTGGATGAAATGTATATTTTGTTGGGCTTGTGATATCGTTTGGTTCGGATGAACACAATATTCCAAGTTTTCTAAGCAATAAATCCTGAAAACAGCCAAACCAAATCAGTCTTTGTATCCAGTTGGACTTTCAAAATCATTTTATTAACTACTAAAAATCAAAGTCGTAAATGCGCCTCGTTACCTGTGAGTAAAAATCATATTTTGATGCAAACTACTGAATATTTATAAAATGCACGCACAAGCCATTGTGCCAATAGCCGAATGAAAATTCCTGCAAGTTTTTATGGTTTTTGCAGAATTAGAACGATATCATGGAGCGAAAAGTTAAACTTTAGAAGTATTGATGGAAACGAGTTGAAATAAAGATGCTTTCTTCTTGAAGCTAGAAAATGACCCTTTAAAAAGTCCCCTGCCACCCACGCATAAAAATAAACCCAGTGAAACACGCTGAATTCGTGGAGAAATTCAAGTTTTTCAAGCCAAAGACGAACATGAAAATATCAAAGGCCCACGAGCCTTCTTCAAACCCTCCAAAGTCATCCCATCGTCAAGTTTAAAATTTTAACTGCCTGGGACATTTATGGCACTCTGCGCAATTACGACTCTGTCAGCGCAGTAAAACTGCAACTAACCAGCATAACTGCCCATTGTTTCACCAGAAGCACAAACTTGGAGCTTAGCCTTCTATGCTTGGATGTCCTGTTGGAACTGCTCAGTTTCTCCACATCCTTCGTTGAAGTTGCAGTTGCCGAAGCACAGCGCATCCCCGAAATGAAGTCTTTCGGTCTTTCAAAAGCCCTTTTTTTGGCCCTGGTGGTGGCAGCACTGTTGCAGGTTGCGATTGCGTAAGCGTTTTTAGCTTTATGTTTGAACGCAGAAGCAAAATTTAAATTCGTTTCCTAATAATTGCGAACCTTGAATTAATTTCACCAACAGCAAGGTAAAAACCTGTGGCGGAAGGTGCTACCCCTATGTTTGGGAGACTTGGGCTGATGATGGCTTGTGTGACGAAAACGGACCGTGTCCAACTTGCGATTTGTTGAATCATATCTGTAGATAGGAAAAGTTGAAACCATAGTTTCTGGGTGCCTGAGTTGCGTTGTATACATAATTTAAGAATACTTTAAGGACGAGAACGCAACAAAGGGAATTAGCGAGATTTTAAACTTTATGAAGTTCGAATGTTTCGGACACTAGGTCCTTCTTCAGCGAAAATACAAGTCGGAACGAATTGAAACAAAAACAGTTTGAACTTAGCGGCACTACAGTTAAACGTTGTTATGGGACTGTTGCAGCTGAAAGTTGAAATTAGGCGACCGGAAACCTTGGAGATTTCTGATTTCATTTAAAAAACCCATCACGAACTTCAGTACCTAACTTAATCGCACTCAACGCCATTTGCAGAAAGACGCTGAAGTGTAAACGTCCGAAAATGCATAGGAAATTGAACTCCTTTTAATTGTAAATTTCAAAGAAATGGTATGGTCTTGGTTTTAATTTTTAGTTGAGAGACTTCAGAATACACATTCACTTCAGCTTCAACATTACAAGATTTTGAGAATTTAGATTTAGAGTATATATTTGAAGCCATGAATATGAATTAAACCGATAATTGCAACTATCATTGGTTGGATTTTATTTCACGTACCCAAATACGTAAATCTAAATCCCGCACCGTCGCTAGATGTCGCTAGCGTTACTTTCTCCCAATCTCAATAAGCCGAATTGCGCTACATCATATTGTCATTGAAGAACTTGATAAGAATCTGCCTCGTCTCGTTGATTCTCTTGACATCTGTGGGATCCGTCAAGTTTCCTCGGGCGGCGTAGTAGCCATGTTCGACATC
>JAQGBJ010003174.1:0-13531 GCA_034698345.1 Sphaeridia pumilis
AAACTCTAATGGTTTTGCAGCTCCTACCAGTTTGGAGATGGACGGACTTGTATTACAGTAAATGCTTGCTGAAGAACCCGTTCTACGAAGCTATGGAGCTGAATCCTGATGACTGTAACGTAAGTATTGCAGACCTTCAAATAATCTGCAACAAGAAACATTGATGATAATACAAAATTCTACAATTCTTATATTAGCTTTGCGAAACCTTGGAAGACATTGATCGGCTGAGCAATACCTCGCAAGTGGTCGTGTTGGACGATTACATCCGGCGGGAAATGCCCTTCGTTGTCACCGATGCCATGGAAGGATGGCCCATTATGAACACGGATCAACTGTGGTTCGATAACATAACGGAGGTGAGTCAGTAACGTATTTACGGTTATGGCAGGTCGTTGTGGGCTGTTGAAGATAAGACAATACAAACATGTGTATTTTTAGACGTACATTCAAGCGAATATTCCTTACGTGTGCAACCTCAATACGAATATCCGAGGGTCTTATGATTTCCGCAAGATTGCAAGAAAGATCTACAATCCGAGGACAACACAATGGTTCTTGCACTGGTAAGTGAATTAATTGATATTAACGACGAAAATGTTCCGGCTTCTCGGATGCGACATGGGCGTGGTTGCGAGAGTTGACCTTGGATAATGCTGATTTCCTAGGGAAAATTGCCAAAAAGATGGTGCTAAAGCCACGAGGGTGTTTTATCAAAAGCCGTACTTTGTATCAAACTCACTGGATTTCACGGGATCGAACTGGGTTCTAATGTCTTCGGAATTCAAGGGCCGCGTCTACAAGAAGGTCAGCTGGGGATTTCTTTGGGATTATCTGAAATCACAAAGAACGTGGAGGTTAAGGTCGTGTTTGATTTATAGATTCAGCCGCAAGAATCCTTGATGATGTTGTACCAGATCAGAGGAAGCAATCATATCCGCTTGAGCCCACGGGAAGTCTGCAAGACTCAATGTCCTGAGCTGTCGACGACTATAAACGAAGGGGAAATCTGTAAGTCCTAACAAGGATTGAATCTGAAATAATTTGAAAGCCTAGACTATTAACCTAACAATTTTCAGTGGTTGTCGGAACAATGCTTTGGGTTACGGAATACATCCCTGGAGAATATGGCGACAACCTGGCAATCATATCTGAAGTCTCTTGGCCCGAAGTGGACTAGGGAGCGTACAGCTTGATCAATTGTCACACCTTTAGGATTTAATTCAACCCTGTCAATTTAGGTTATTTACAGAGTAGTGTAAAGCTTATTGAGCTAACATTCTTTAGGGTCTAGGAGAACAGTCTATTCGTTAGAGGATTAATGAATACTATGAAGTGTCAGAGTATTAGCAGTGCGTCATCATGAATGACAGAAACTGACTTTGGCTAAATAATAAAACAAGTGTAAGAAGGAAGACAACCCGAATGAGGGTGGGTAAGAAACTATAGAATTTAGAAAACACACAAATTAAAGTAAGAGCACAAGAAATTAAGTGTGTGTGCAACAGAGCCACAACTCAGGTCATAACTCAGGTACGGCATGCTTCTCAGCATGGTAAATACTCAAGACAGCATTAAGTACAGGCGCCACATCTGGGTCAGAGAGCCACTGGTTAGCACTTGACGGAGTCTCCAGTATTCCTAGAAACGCTAGCAGAGTCTTTGGGGAATTCAGTCCTAATCGCACAGTCGCATTGTTGACTAATGATGTGAAGAGATGACTTTCGGGATCCAGGCCGGTTTCGATATCGTCCATTACTTCGCCTCCTCCAGCTAGAAGCCATTCACAGGCTTGGTCTGTGAAAACAACAAACGCCATCATGTTGTGTCAAAAAGTATTCAGAAACATTAGCGGTTGAGCTTGATCAACCCGTACCCTTGTTGTTTTTGCAAGCTCGTAAAGCTCTCATGATGTCGGCATCAGCGAACCCCATTTCCATAAGCGCCTCCACAGCCTTTTGATTTGGGCGAAATTCGCACTGCTTGGCGATTACTAGCCCGTGTACAATACCCATTGGGGTGCATTCAATCTCCGGTTGGAATTCAGTAACATCATTTTGAGTTCTGAAGGATGCTGCTGATGCCAGTCTATGTCGGACTCGCGTGTGGAGCTACACAACCATAAAGAAGAATATTGTAGTTTCAAGGTTTCAACCTCAAGATTTTGTATTTGTAAATCCATACACTCACCTCTTTACAAATCAACTCCGCGTCTTCATTACCATGTAACAAAGTAGCCATCACAGAAATCAAGGAAATGATTATCTTCCGCAGTTCTATCTGAAACTATTAAATTATACACAAATATTAAACCAACAATCTCACAACATTTTTAGCCGTTTACATTACAGCTATTGAAGTTATACTCGTTACTCTTACATCTGCAGGACGTTCAGCCTCATTACGTCTTGGACTTGCTCTAGCAGCAGAACTGACTGTTTCCGGTGCGGGTAATTGACTAGTAGCGGCGATAATATCAGCAAGTGTCGGTGTACGTTGGTCTTGCTCAGGCACAACCTCAGGCTTTTTGGGTTCCCGACGCTTTACCAGCATCAAAACATCATTGTCTTGCAATTGTTCTTCTTCGATTGCACGGTCCTCTGTCAGCGTTCTCTGCTGACCGATATGAAGCACTGAAATTACAAAAAAAGATATGAGCTTTAAATTGTCTTCATTTCAAGCTCAAAAAACTTGATTCAATCATGAAATTACATTTGTAGTGTTCTCCTTTGACCACCAACGTTCCCGTAGAGTCCACACCAGGGTAGAATCTTGCAATCGCTGCCTTTTTGACCTCTTCAACTGCTGTAGCAGGTTCTAGCTGAGTTGCCAACACCTGTCCTTCGGCACTCAGAATTCTGACTTTAACCCCCATGAATAGAGATGGTTCTGATACAAACATAATGAGTAACGTATTGAAATCAACAAAGAATTTTGAGAGATCAAACAAATCCCGTTTACATTCCTATTCTACTTGCTTCGTCACAAATAAGCTAGCTGACTATTGACTAAAAGTTTCACTGTATGTCACAGAACCAACGCGAGAAAATCGATGCTCCTTCCTCCGTTATGTAACATCTTCTCGCGAAAGTTAACGACGAATTAAATGTGAACTTTAATCAGTTCCTTCTATTGACATATGGTCTTACAATGTCACGGTGATGTCGAAATATAATATAACTTTAACGCCAAAGGACGTCACAGTTCTGTTTGTTTTGCTTAAATGCAATTAGGTTGCATTAAAGTGCATTGTTGCAGCCTGCATTAAGTTTTGCCTTTGTTGTTGTTAATCGATTGCACCTCTCTCCCTGATTCCTGTGATCGTCATTGATTTTCCTTGAAAGCTTGAAGGTAGCGCCTAAGCAAGGATATCTACGCTACTGAAATTCTATCTCGTATTGACGAGTTTCTCCAGTCTAATGCATATTCCTGAATCTTCAATCCAGCCCTTCCAACTTCGAATTGTCCAAATTTTTGAACATTTTGCATTTAATTACTGCTACTGCCAACCCAATTAGGAAATTAATGTTTATTTCGGTATTTGAACTTTACGGCGCAAATACTTACTATTTCAGGCGTCTAAGCGAAGAGTTGTTTGCCAACAGATTTCTTTGTTCATGGACTAAAATTTATTGATAATCGTACGATTCACGCAGAATTTGGACCATGCTTTTGATTTCGTGTTTTACCGGAAGTCGTCTTGAATGATAGCGTTTGAATTTGGCGCTGCAGCCGTAGTTGTTGTTTATAAAGTCATAACAACTATCTTGCATCCTTGACACCGTCAAGTTGAAAATGGCTTTCTGTGAATGGGCCCGAATATTCGGCCCGAAGATACTTAAAGTTTTGGTCTGCCTTCAGCATTGGAGATCTCTGAAAAGAAGTTCGTTTGAAGTATATGTATATGAACCTTGATTTGAGAGCGTTTCTTTTCGCCCATATTTTCTGGATTTTAACGGTAGTTTCGAGCCCAAAGTGTTGAAAGTGTAAAAGCTTGGATGGAAGTGACACAAACCATTTGTTGGCGTTTCGATTCGATAAGCCGAGCTCAAGTGTTTGCAACTTTCAGTGTTTTATGTGTTACTGCATTGCATAACCAAGCTCAATTTTCTATCGATCATCAGATGCCAACTCGAATGATGGATGTGTTTACAAACCAGGATTCTGATAAGATCAACTTGTCAAAACTCAAAGCTATTGAGTTTGCTATTTGTGACTTCGCCATGTCGATATTAGACAACGACCTGGAACTTCAGTCGCCAGTTCCAGTGCAACAGTCAAAGTACTTGGACTATCTACAAGAACCGAAAAATGAAGCTGGCTCTGCTAATCCTCGCAAGCTGCGGCATCGCCGCAGCTCAATACAACTACGGCGAAGTCCTCGGGAAGTCGTTGCTGTTCTACGAAGCCCAAAGAACCGGAAGACTTCCGTCCAACAATCGGATTCCATGGAGATCTGATTCTATGATGCAGGATGGGTCAGACGTTGGACTGGATTTGACCGGTGGATATTTTGACGGTATGTACTTTGATATCTTGCTATTGAATAGTTTTGGTTGTTTTTTATAAACTTTTGGACATATTACAGCTGGTGACTATGTCAAGTTCGGATTCCCAATGTCGTCCTTCACCACTGTTCTTGGCTGGGGCCTTCTGGACTACAAAAACGGGTACCAAAGGGCTGGCGAGTACGAAAACGGGCTTGCGGCTTTGAAATGGGCCACTGATTACTTCATCAAGGTAGCTCAAGTTTAAAGCTTTTGAATTGTTGAAGGCTAAAGATGGCGGTTTCTAAAGACTGAACACTTTTGCAGGCTCACCCGTCGGCGAACGAGTTCTACGGCCATGTTGGTGACGCCTATGCTGACCACGCCTACTGGGGCCGCCCTGAAGACTGGAGCGGAGCCCGGCCTGCCTACAAAATCACCACTTCCAAGCCAGGTTCTGATTTGGCTGGAGAAACCGCTGCGGCGCTGGCTGTCGCTGCGATGGTCTTCAAAGACACTGATGCCGGCTACTCATCAACTTGCTTGAACCATGCTAAGGAGTTGTACAACTTCGCCAAGAACTTCAGAGGGATTTACAGTGATTCTATTCCTCAGGCTGCTGAATTTTACAAGTATATAAACAGTTTCTGAACGTCTTCTTTGTGAAGTTGGATGATTTCAATGAAGATTTCATCCATTTCAGATCATGGTCCGGCTACGGAGACGAACTCGGCTGGTCTGCCGCTTGGCTCTACAGAGCCACCAATGACCAGCAGTACCTGAACGAAGCCAGAGGCTTCTACAACGAATTCGGTTTGAACAATCGGGCCTCGGAGTTCAGCTGGGACAGCAAAGAGGCTGGAGTCCAAGTCCTGATGGCCAAAATTACTGGCGAGGACCAGTTCAAGAATGACGCCAAGGCTTTCTGTGACTGGGTCGTTTACTCGGCTCCGAAGACCCCCAAAGGTTTGGTCTACCTTCAGCAATGGGGATCCCTGAGGCACGCTGGTAATGTTGCCTTCATCTGTATGCAGGTCAGTGTCTATCAATTTTCATTTTTTACCATTGCTCTTTCGATCTTGATCAATGTTATTGTCGTGTCCTATAGGCTGCTGATGCTGGAATCAACACTGAAGCTTACTACAACTTTGCCAGAAGCCAAATCAACTACATGCTTGGAAGTACCGGAAGAAGCTTTGTTGTTGGTTATGGCAACAATCCACCTCAGAGGCCTCATCACGCCAGCAGGTACATACTACAAAATCAGCATTAACTTCGCAACCATTCTAGAGGCTTAATGTACTTTTAAATGAAATAGCTCCTGCCCTAACCGCCCAGCAAGCTGCAGCTGGAACGACTTCAGCCAACCTGGCCCCAACCCCCAAGTTCTGCACGGTATGATGATCCTAATAGAGCTTCCATTCCATTTACTCAATGACTGAACCAATTTCAATGACTTTTCATGTCCATTAGGCGCTTTGGTTGGAGGCCCCGACCAGAACGACTTTTACGAAGACAAGCGCGACGATTACGTCAAAAACGAAGTTACCACCGACTACAACGCCGGATTCACCTCAGCTCTGGCTGGACTTCAGGCTGCTAGTCTTCGGAACAGAATTTAAACGTAAACTGACGGCTGTGTAAACTCAATTGGAATTTTAATCTAACAAGCTTGATTAATTCAATCTATGATTGATTATACAGATAACCTTGAAATTGAGCATTGAAGATTGTTTACCCAAAGATTTGTAATTTGTATTCTGCTCATATCAGCCTCACACAACATGTCAAAATCCATTATAGATTTGGCTTACTGAACATTCTATTATTTACACGATCTGTACATATAAGCAACACTAAATCCACAAAACTTGTATCGTCACTTTGTATTATGTACATTCACAAACCCTGAAGAAGCCTGCGAACTACTCGAACTCGAAAAGTCCATCAAGATTTCTGGCGATGACAAGGACCGCGCCTGCCGAAATGAGACTGAAGCCGATTCTGCAGTAACGAAGTCGCCGCCTCCCAAATGCCCAATCGTACTGCTTCCACCAGGCCCAAATACAAACAACCGTCGCCCTGAAGAACCACCACTCGTCTGTGACAGCTCCAGTGGAAGTGATCCCAGTGAATGCGCTTGGTGCTGAAGTTGAAGTGCCGAAGTCGCCACCGCCTTTGGCACCGAAATGAAGCGCTTTGCTGACGATGTGTGTGTCTGAGCAGAAGACTGGATGAAATCCAAGGACCCTGAAGTCACAATCCCAGAGTTGGGGGCCGCCACCGAATTCAAAGCCATCATTTCTTGTTCGCGCCGGTACCGCGCCCGGCGGTTTTGGAACCAGATTTTAACCTGTAAAATCCATGAATTTTATAGCTTCTTCTCCAACTTTTTCCAAACTTTTGAAATATTGCAAAAAAAACAAGCAAACTTACCCTTGTTTCACTCAAATACAGCGTTTCAGCAAGTCTACTGATATTATCAGGGCTCAGGTAGTGCGACTTCCTAAACGCGCTCTCCAGAACTGAGATCTGATGCGCTGCAAACGGGATCCGAGGACCCCGGCCATAGCGTTTACAGTTTGAACGCTTCTTAGATCCTGAAAAAAGCTGCCTTTTAGTATCAACTCTCATAGCACTTTTTGAAACCATTTCAGACTTCAACTACTTACTTGGCAACTTCGGAGGCTTGAACCTACTACAGAACAACCAGGAAAAATTCTGCTTCTCCTCCTCCTCCTCCTCTTCAGCCTCTTCTTCCTCAGCAGTCTTGAAGACTTCCCTTGTTCGAAGATAAGAACCGCCGCCGCAGCCGCCATGTTCGAAGTGGACCACACTGAAACCGGCACTTCGTCTTCCGCACTCCGAAGCCACGTAAGGCTCCTTCAGGAGGCCTTCGATGCTAAAGTCTACTTTCTTCATGTCCCTTACACTTGATTCCCTTGTTCAAAGTCCACTTGAACCTTCACTTCATCCCACCACAAGCTCCGGAACAACATTAACTTGAGTCACCTTCAAAACCTCGCTTTATAACCAGCCTCGCGAGTTGATAACAAAACTCGGAGATTGATACCACTATTTGTTTCTTTTCCACATTATTTCTTATGACAGCTCTCAGAGCTCATCCCTTTGTCTGAATTCATTGGAACGTTATGGACTGTGTCTCTGTAGGCTACAAAGGAAGCCTTCTTAAATGTCATTACATTGTTACAAACGGCTCGTGTGCACTCGTATTATTATTATGCTCCAGGAGAAAAACAAACTTGTTCATCCCTTGATCATGTTCCGGGTATCGGATTAGCATGGCGGCGGCGGCGGTGGTCCCCAAAAACTTTATAAAAATGGGCAGGACTTTAGTATCTCCATTACATTCATGATGATGAGCCGAAATATATATAAGCTTTATCCTCCTTTACATAACAAATAACACACACTTTATATCAGATTATCCATAAATGAACAAGAGCAACTGCAGCCCCTCTTCACAAGCTTCTTACCTGCTCATTTACTTTCAATCAACCCCAAACCAAGAGGTCCATTACGTAACTGTCAAGGGATCATCTCCGTTGAAGCTTTCAAAGAAGCCTGCGTGCGGCTTCCTATTGGCTCTCCGGGGAGGAAGGGGAGGAGCGTGTAGTTTTCAAGGGTCTTTGTGTGTGTAGCCTATTCGTAGGGGTTCAACTACAGGGGCGAGAGTTAGTTCTTATGTGTATGTTAGTAATCCTTTGGAATTTTTTTATCTTGAGTCCATATATATAAATATACTTGGGATAATTCTGATGAGCCTACAGAAATCTATAGTGGAAAGGCGAGTATAATGTTTAATGTTTGCCCATTCACAAAAAGAATTGACATCAAAACAAATTATTCGCTTGACAGCAGATGTTGACATGCGAAAAGCAACTACAGATACAGCTTTTATCATCAAATACTGACAGGATCCTGCGGGGAATTAATGGGGAAGCTTCCATTAATAACATTGTAAATTGATAACGATAGGGTAAATATGAAATCGATCAGCTAGTTCAGGGCTCAAAGTATACAATTTCTCATGCTTTTTCTATAAAATTGTATAAGGGGAAGAAGATTATATAGGGTAATTTATATAGAGAGAAGTTTGTATACAGGAAAAGTTAATACAAGTTTAATTAATCCATCACAAAATGTTTAGAGAGAGTCTGTCTTTGGTAGACATAAGTGGAGCCATTGCATATAGTGAAGAAATATATACAGAGGAGTTGGACTTAAAAGAACGGCTTTTCGCCTGTATGTTTCTTGGGAGGAAGCAATTTTAAACACGATGTATCAAAGAGATGTAACGCTGCAACGTGAGGGCTTAAGATTAATTGAGATTTAATTGGGAGCCAAAGAACAAATAAATGAATTATTATCTACAGATTGGTGAAACTAGATTTAGTAAATCTTCCGCTCGCTGGATATACATGTTTGCCTTAAGGAAAAGATTAAAGATTATTAGTATATACATAGGTGATCCTCAATTTCAATTGTCAACAAAAGTCAATTCTACCAAGGTAAACAATCAAGTGGAAGGAGCTCGTGGATGACGTTTAAATGCTTTTGGAAAATACAATATACATGAATGCGGATTACTCAAGTTCAGCTTAATTCAGCTTATTTCTAATCTTGGAACAAGGAACTTTTAGCTTGGCAACATAGTTTGGCAAAAATGTGGGAGAGGGAAAGTGTTGAAATTACAAATCTGTTTGATTATTACAGAGTAAATCATGTTCCTATAAATTCAATATAAGTTTGTAATGACTTGGAATGTTGAAATTGAAGCCAAAACTTGGAAGGCTCTTCGACTGTCTTGGCTGTCTTGGGAGGCACGCGTGCTTACTTCATTAGCTCTTTGAAAAGCCTCAGAAAGTATCAAGTTTCTATAAAAATCCAGGTAGAGATGATGGAAAAATGAGAAAGTTATTCGGAAGAAACAACATCAAAAACGCCATCATTCAAAAGAAGAGCAAATTCTTTTCAGCTGTCAATCATCGTGATGAAGATTGGGCAACAATGACACACAAATTTTATATATAATAGGGCAAGAATTCCTTGAATCGAAACTAAACTCCATGTATATTTTAATATGGATCTTACAGACACACTTTTCCTCGAGGCTATGAGACTAATTAATTATTAGCTCATAGATATTGATATTATTAGGAGAATTTAGGCGATGGAAGGAATATAATCCCGACAACAATGAGGCACGTGTGCACGTGTATAAGGGTTTTTCTAGAAGCCCGCGTGTTCTCTATAGAACTGTGCAGTTCCTGTGGTAAATTCTATAATAGCTGTGTGACTCTAGAAGTTAATATAGTTTCCTGTCAAAGTTTTTCAACTTTTTCAACTCAACAGTGCTTTATATAACTAACGGCCATATAGTAAGTATCTTCTTGCTACCTCGTGAACAAAGGCTTAAAGAAGAAAAACAAACAGAAATTATCCCTTGTTCTAATCATCCTTTGAAAACCAATCATGCCCATCTGAAATCCAAAGAAAAAAGGCTTCTTCCTTGTTCCTCTTCGGTGGCTAATTTAGATCAACAAGAAAGATGCTACACGTTTTACAAAGATTACATGTGTAGGAAACACAAAGTGACAAAATATTGTCACTTGGTTTGTCACCGCGTACATTATGAAACGAGATACGATCCTTATTGTTGACGACGAACGAAATATATCAGATATATTTCTTCACACAACCCTTTGCCCACTGTCGGCCTCTGACAGCTGAGGTGAGAAAATGGACACTCTTTGCCGGATTCACATTTCATCCCCCAAATCCGCCGCCGCATATCCTCATCCTTCAGGTAAAGGTAAATATACAGAAGATTCAAGAAAGCTCAAAATCTGATACGGCCAAAGGATAAACTTTGAGTGTTAATCAAAGGATTTACTTGTAAACAGGGCACAAAACACCTGTCTTCCTCCAGCTACAGTGCCAACAAGGAGCAGAGCATAAATACTTGCACGACATGTGAAATTTGATACCGATTAATCAACAGGTAAGTATTCTGGCAATCAACCAATTTCCAATCGCTCTTGTGGTTGTACTACTGTGCCTGGATTCTTGAGTACAAGATTTCTTAAAAATTATTAGAGCCTGGAAAAGGCACAATATATATACTGTATATTTAGACGCGCTTGAAGTCTTGGGCAAAGTTTACATTATTATAATTACCAAAACAATGGGATGAGACGTTGTTTACATTTTCATCAAAGTGGACCTCTGAAAATTATCTCCTTCGGGTGCTCAGCAAATGTGTGAAGTGTAATCCTGGTTACATGGACTGTATTGAGCTGTCTTGAGTAGACCGCACCTGATTTCGAAGAAAACAAAAAGCTTGCCTTGAACATGTTTTCATAGCTTATTACAAAGACAATAGTTGAATATAATGTTCAAAAGTGTCATTTACAAGAGAGTATCTTGTAATTTCTTGTCTGTAATGGAGAACGTGCCGTTGGACGAGTTGAAAAATGAACAGTTGATACCACATAAGTTAGCTGAAATCCAGTAGTTTCTCTTCAAAAACATTATGAGAATAAGATCATTTTTCGCTTGTTGCCACCTGGCCATGAAAGTGATCTCCATTATACGTAAACGATCTTCAAGTTCATTGTATATGTAGAACAAGCTATGGAAGTCTGGTTATGAACAAACAGGCTTCGAGGTGGCGGATTGTGGCCACTTACTTTGCGGCTGAAAGTGAACAAGCTCAAAGTTGTTAAGCTCATAAGGGCTATGGAGAGCTGTAAAAGGCTAATCGGTAGTCGGTAATGAGGTCCTTTTGTGTTATGTAATACGTGGAATAAAGCCCGGGGTAAGTAAGTAGATTTGGCTCTGACAGGGCTGAATTTCAGCCGCTGACATGAAGGACTATATAGCCGTAAGCGATTAGTTAATATAGTAGCAGATTTCTAAGCAGACCTTTCTCAAGGGTTCCTCCCTTGCAATACATACGGAGTAGGTAGTCGCAGTGGACTCGTGTAGCTTTGAAGTAGGCCTTCGATTGAATTAGGGGCGAACAAAAGGGTCGGTAGTAATGGATACTTTTTCTGTGGTTGGAGAAAAATTAGAGCTATTCAACTGTCAAGGATTTTAGTGAGAGAGACAGTCGAGTATAACTGTGCATATAACATAAACCGAATTTTGGTGGATGATCCGGATTATTGTAATGGAAATGCTCATGGCACATTTTCTCATGAGATGATGCGATGGACACAAGGAAAAACTGAAACGATATTTTTGCGACTCCAATTTTGACAGGTTTACTCATCGTATGCGAAGTGCGAATTTGGTTTTTTCCTAGCCCAGAAGCTGTTGACGGTGGTGTTCACCATGTTATTCCCGTGTTGGTGATTTCAAAACAAAAGCATTGTTTTTTATAATTTTTAATCAAGGTTCCGCATTCAATCGTTTGAAAATTATGATACAGTTTAGATCGAATAAATATAATGCATCTACATGTATGTTCATCATTCACACGTCGCTGTTTGTAGCGCGGTCCATCTGAAATGTGATCACGAAACTACGGGTTTCAATGCTTTCTTCAATGCTTTCTTCTTCTTCCCAGTGTGAGCAGTGCGAAGGTGGCTTCTCAAGTGTTGCCGTTGGGCGGCAGCATAATGACACTTGCCACATTTGTATGGCTTTTCGCCAGTATGACCGCGAACATGCACTGTCAGATAAGACTTGGCCTTTGTGCAGAAGTCACATTCCGGACATTTGAAAGGCTTTTCGCCAGTGTGGGTCCGTACATGGGCACGCAGGGCTCCTGAGGTAGTTGTTGCGTAGCTGCATTGTTTACATTCATAAGGTTTCTCGCCAGTATGAATGCGAGCATGTAGTTTCAGCGAAGAGCTAACGGCACAGGAATAGTCACAGTCCTTACATTTGTAAGGTTTCTCTCCGGTATGAGTGCGAGCATGTGATCTCATTGATGAGCCAACAGCACAAGCGTAGCCACAGTCCTTGTACGTACATTTGTAGGGCTTCTCTCCAGTGTGGGTCCTCATATGCAGTTTCAGACAATTTCGGTCACTGCCAGCATATTCGCAAACTTGGCATTTATACGACTTCTCCCCACTGTGAGTCCGAAGGTGTGTGCGAAGGTGCGGTCTCTGACTGGAAGCATAATTACACTGGTTACATTTGAACGGCTTCTCCCCAGTATGAGTACGAATATGCACTTTCAATGAAGCCTGGTGTATTGTGCGGTAGTCACATTGTTGGCATTTAAAGGGCTTTTCGCCAGTGTGGATCCGCTCATGTAAAATTAGGGCTGTTGCGGTAGTGGTTGCGAAGCTGCACTGTTTACATTTATGAGGCTTCTCGCCAGTATGGACCCGTGAATGGGATCGCAAGCCACATTTCGTAGCAGTTGCATAGCTACACTGCAGACATTTATACGGCTTTTCGCCAGTGTGGACACGAGCATGAACTTGCAGTCTACCGCTGCTGGTCGTGGCGTAAACACAGTGGTTGCATTTGTACGGTTTCTCACCTGTGTGAATACGAACATGAACTTTCAACGCTGACCGTTGGTGACATGCATATTCGCACTGATCGCACTTGTAGAACTTGTTGCTGGTATGAGTCTTGATGTGTTCTTTGAGATACGCTGGCAAAGTTGTCGAATAGTCGCAAGTTGAACACTTGAACGGCTTGCCGACCGAATGTTTCCTCTTACCATGTGACTGCAGAGCACTGGAGGACTTGGCGGCAAACTCACACAGTTTGCATTTGTAAGGTCTTTCGTCTGTATGACTACGCCTATGCGCTTTCAAGGCGCTTTTATGTGCACAACTATAGTCGCATTGAGGACACTTGATTCGTTTTTCACCATGACGGCTTAGTAAGTGTATTTTACTTTGCCAATAGAACTTGGTCACATGGTCGCAAAGATGGCACTTGTACAATCCGGAATGCTTGTGTTGTTTGCCCAGATGTCGACTAAGAAATCCTCGAGTATTGAAGCTGGCGTCGCAAAACTGACATTTGAACGGTGTTTCTCCTTCATGGCC
>JAQGBJ010003175.1:0-13527 GCA_034698345.1 Sphaeridia pumilis
GCGGGGCTGATTGCCAGTGATGACTCTTAATTTGGATGATCCTCGTCAATCAAGCCCGGCGTCGACTGGACGCATGGCATGGTAAAAGATCAAGTGAACAAGAGTTGACCCATTAATTGTGGGCTCGCCATCAGTTTTCGAAATCACGCACATGGAATTCTTCTACCAGTTCGCGGTATGCGTGTGGTGCCATTTCGTCAATTTCGACTTCAAGGTTCTTCGTACTTAACATACTTTTTAGATCAGCCTACCCTAAAGACTATGGCCAACCTCAAGAATTTTAGTAGCTGTAAGTCTGGAGAGAACCTTTGGTTTAGTTGGTCTTCTAGTGAATGGAATCAAATACAAAAGAACCACGCCAGCGGAAGGTACGTTGGTACGTATACAGTAATCGGAGGAGTGCTTTGATTCACTATTAACTTCTCCTAGAAACGTCATTTACGCCACCAAAAAAATGATTTCCAAGGAGAGACCAGAGAGCTGCGTCGTAAAATGGGCTCAGATAGCTAATATTCGTACTAGTCGTCTTGATTGACTTGAACTTCCTGTCCTTAAGGACTGCATGTGAATCGAACTCCTAACCTTTATGAATGAGTAAAGTTTCCGCATGCACTTGCGAATTTTTTATATTTAACACCTTTGACATCACACGCTTCGAAAAATCCCGGAGCAACTTTTCCGATCCTGACTCGCCGAAGACGACTTGAGTTGAAAAAATAAGAGTAGACGCTAGAAACTTGGAGGCCAGGCTAAGATTGACGCATTACGGCAATTCTTGTGGATGAATGAAGAAATAGTTTCAATTCCACGGGTGGGTTGAAGGGAGATAGTAATTTGGTTCCCCTCGGAGAGCTCTTCTGGTAAATACTTATCATTTCAACAAACGCACTCTGCTGACTCGTCTGGTCTTCCATTCTATTATATTCGGAGGAACAAGGACGACGGGGAAACTATCATAATGACGATGAAGAGCTTTCGCCTACACTACAATGCCACAAGAATAGGGAGAAAGAGAGAAAGAAAAAGTTGATTCCCAAATCAAAATCAACGCAATCTTTTTCACCCGTTAAATGAGGCGCATTTACCGGGAAATGTGATACAATTCTGGAGAGGAGGTGGTGCTGGTGGTGCATGCTGAATTGAACCGAATCGCCATCAATTCACCCCTGATTTTTCACCCTTGTCGATCTCAGACACTCAACCTTTATAGAGCTCTGTCCGAATGCATTTCGTGTTCATGTCGATGTTGTCGATGACAAAGACAACATGTTCTAGCACGGGGCGACTAGTCAACAAAATTGTGAGTTTTCATTTCCTTGCCCCTACATCTACTGGTCGCTGAAAGTCAATCACGAAATTTCTTTTTCCTATTTAACTGCTGTGAGATCCAAACTGACTGACTAACTTTTTTCCTATTGAGAAATGTTGTGCAAGATTGCAAGAACTCGATATGAAATACGTAACTGGAATAATATCTCCAAGGAGTAATTGCTCCTGTTTCAGCTTCAGCTCCTCATGATAATGTTCGAAGAAGAAGAGGAAGAATTATGTTGAAAAGTTGGGGAAGAGGGAAAGAAAAAGTCGTAATGACTGGCTAGAAATTGGCGTAATTTTTTACCTTTCATCGCAAGAGCACTCCATCATGGTGTACATTCGCCAATTACGAAGCCCGTACTTTTCCTGAAAGCCTTCGATGTAAAAAGGGCATTTGAGATCATGGAACCTGCAGCACTTGTCTACTCCTGCGAGGCCGCCTAATTCCTTGCCTTCTTTGGCGCTGTAGCCGACGCCACACCATTTGGTTCCCGGCACCCGGAAAATGGATGTTACGTCCTTCCCATAAATTTCTCTCTTCGAACGCGCCAAGGAAGAACTGTGACACAGGTAGGTAATAATAAACGTCGTTATCAAAACCCTCGCCGCTAAATTCCAAGTGTCTGTCTGCATGCCAGCTCCAACATAGAATCGACATTTTGCTGCCGCAATTCTCGTAGTTTCATTATGTATGTAGCTCGCGCTGCTTGCTTGTACCAACAGGAAACTGCACCACTGGTTTGTACCAAGTAAACCCAACTTGAATGACTTCTGAGAGATCACGTCCTTGACTTGATCAAAATGCACTCTATGCCGCTGCTGCTGATGCTATATCGTGTCTGCAAAAACGCTGCGGCCACGGGGATTTCCCCGGCGTTCATTATGTCTGATGATTGAGCAATGCACAGTATGTAGTGCGTTTAAACAATGATCTGGACATGGTTGGGGGGAGTTATGGATGCAATTTAGCGCTATTCAACGCTTCGGGCTCTTGTTCAAAGTGGTTAATCAGATCAATTAAATTTGAAATGAAAGAAAGCGTTGAGACCTTTCATCGCAAGAGCAATGACTTATGGTGTACATCCGGTAGTTGAATAGGCCGAACTGGGAGGTCATGGAGCTGATGATTACTGGACAATGGTCGTGCTGTCGACAGCAAACGTCAGTTCCGACATGAGCTCCGATTGAAGAATGTCGAGTGGCCATCGTGTCCATTCCACACCACAGCGTCCCCGGAAGAATCCCCACGGGAAACGTTTCCCGCCTCCTCCTATTCATCATGCCATTAACAGTCATCCCCATTAGTGAAATGGTCAATGGAAGAGTCAGTGGTTCAGAAGCCCAAAGCAAGGCGCAGAAACAAGATATCAGAAAGATTATATGAGCGAAAAAGTCACTCGTGTCTTTTGGCTGTAAAAACGGGCGGCCTTGCAACAATGATATCAATCAGCGCCGACAGTGAAAGTAGGAGACGGAATTATACAATCATGTGACAAGACTTGGAACCATTCCGAAGTGCACTTGCACTTACTTGATCCTTGGACAGATCAAAGCTAGCCAACTAACTACAGCGCAGCGACATTGATATTTATAAACACAGTAGAAGCAGCAGCAGCAGCTTGCATGAGTGACGAAGGTGGAAGAAAAAATCCCCCAGAGCATTGCAAGTATGGGCAGCAGCAAGAGCGTTTGGGCAAAATTGTCGATTCCACATGTAGAGATAGCATAGCAAACGCAACATTGTGAAAATTAAATGGCAAAAATTATCTTTACCGGCTATGTCCGGCATTGGTTACGTTCTGCGTGGATTGTTCTAGTCTTTTTTGAACCAGCATCTGCTGGCGTTGCTGAACTCGTTCACACTGCCGCTCGAGATGCGACAACTTGACGAGATGTTTGTATTCTGAAGGTACTTGGACGTCGTCTAGGATCTGTACTGATACGTTTCGAATATCATCCAGTCTGCAAAAAAATGTGTGATATTATCATTAGATTCTCATATCTTTGCCCTTGACATTGAGAGGAGAGAAATCTGACCTTGAGTTTAAGTCTACGGTGCTCGAGGAGAGGATTTCATAATCGTCGTCCATAGCGTCATTGAGCATTTCTTGGGACACAATGCTTCCTCCAGGAGGGTCAATAAGGGATGTGTTACCCATATGCGAGGTAATGTGCAGCTTTACAAGTTGTCGCGAAAATTTACGTCTGAAGTCAAGTGTCAAATGTCTGTCTTCAACTTGTTCACAGGAGATGAGCTGGATGCGGCGGTGAATTGTTTCTTTTTTGCGAATCTTGTAGACGAGCTGAAGTAAATTTGAACCATAGGAAATCTGTCGCAAGAGGAGCGTGACCCTGCAAAACAAAAGCAACATTATTTGGTTGACCTCAAATGATCGGATGTTCGAATTGATATCTATTTTACGTTGACTTGTCCTTAAATTGCGAATCAGGAAGTTTTACAAAACATGCTGTTGTTTGTGAAATTATCAGAAAGTCTGTTTCGAAACGTTTGTAGACGCGACGCTGATTTGACATCTTCTCTTCTAAATATTCCATGATTCATGGCAAGGAGTTTCTCAAGCTAATATGATGATAGCGATTCATACGAACACTCGAAGGCAAAACAACTTACGTGCCGGCAGGTGTTGAATCGGAAGTTGCTGATGTTTCCCGGGCTACAATATCTCCAAATCTGAATAGTACTTCATGCTCGCCATCGGGCAAGTCTCCAGTGACCACGAAATTCAAGTTGGTTCTGTCCGTCAGCGCTACTGACATGGATAGTACAAGAGCTAATACAACCTGAACCGACAGTAACTTAAGTGGGTACATTGTGACACGATAATTGTGGGCTGTCCGAACGAACTAAATCGCAATATACACTATGATGTTACGTATAAGCAGATGATGTACTCTTCAACAACACATGTTTGAGACACAGAATTCTGATGTAGCTGCAACTATATCTGGATCACTAAGTACCAGGAATGAAAATTGTAACCTGTGCTGCACACGAAGGCTGAGCTGAAACTGAGGAAGAAAGCCGATTTACTGCTGGAGAAACTCAGCATTGTGAATGTAATATTTCTTCCATCCACTGCAACTAACCTTCCTGCAGTACAGATCCAGATTCATCTCATCTTTGACTGCTCGTTGCATTCCATGTGGCCGTCATCAAATCCTGTTATCGACTTTATTCGAATAATTTGTGTTTCAAAGTTAAATAATCATTGTTGAGTTAAGCTTGTCAAGAAATTCGATATTTTGTTACTAGTCCTAAATGCATGTGTTTCGTCTATCCAAAATACTACACGCACACCTTACTACAATATCCGACGAAGTAAAATTAAGTATAAAGTAATCCTTGGACACATTCATAAAAGTACTGAGAAGTGTGTGGTCAACTTCTAGTATCAAGGGCTCCCTCACTTGCAGCTAAGCTTTGAAAAGTCAGACAAACTAACAGTACTGAATCTAGCTTGCAATTGGATAATACAGAATAAGGTTAGTTTCCTGCCAGAAGTTTGCTATACTACACAAACACTTGAGTCAAATAATTCCATTAAGATACTTTATAATCGTCCTTACTCTACGCGTTACTCTAGTTGGGGCTGTAACAGGAGTGAAGGAAATGAGTACTCTCAATAACGTCCTCCACTTCCACCACCGGATCCAGGATTGCGATACCGGGGACGTCCTGAAATTCACAAAAGGCGAGAAAGGTAAAACTACCGTTTTAGCAAGAAAGTGCTATTTCGAACGTAGAGGAAATCTAACCATTGCCGAAACGAGAACCTCCATTTGAACCCCACGTGCTTTGAATTTCCAACAGTTTCGGGGGAACCGGTTGCTTGGCTTCTCGAAGAACACCAACCAGGTCCTCCGCTTGTTTCCCGTTCTTTTGGGTGAAGAACGTATACGCGGTACCAGCCTTGTTAGCACGTCCAGTTCTGCCAATGCGGTGAATGTAGTCTTCTGAGTTGGATGGGAAGTCGTAGTTCACAACAAATTTAATGTCATCAACATCTGAAAAGAGTCTTTTCTTAACGCGATTCTTCCAACATATCTTAACTGCATTAATAGAAATTCTTACCTAGTCCTCTAGCTGCTACGTCAGTAGCCACGAGAATCGTAGCACGACTTTCCCGGAAAGCTAGAAAAATAAATGGCAAAAACATATAGTAGTAGCACCTAGAATGGGGTAAAATTTGCGCATCACACTATAGTGGTGATAAACCATACCTAGTAAAGTTTGATCTCGCTCTCCTTGAGTTTTGTCACCGTGAATACATTGAGCAGCCCAGCTAAAAAAATCAGATTGGTGTTATCTAGTTAAGAGCAAGAATAAAAGATTTAAATTCATCGGGCCTTACCCGACAGTCTGTAGTTCTCTGGTCAGGTAATCAACTTTTCGTTTCGTTTCCGCAAATATAATGGTCTTGTTCTCTTTTTCTTGTCCAATTTCGTCTATCAACATCCATAACCTAAAACACAATTCTCGTTCATTACAACCTGCTTGGCTTCAATCCTTCGATTAATCGCATCAAATATGCTTACTTGTTTTCCTTATCCCTTTCTTCAACTACGTCAATTATTTGTTGAATATTATGATTGGCGCACAAATTGAGAGATCCAACGTTGATCTGTACCGGATCTTTGAAAAAGTCCACGGCTAATGCCTTCACTTCCTGTGGCCATGTTGCGGAAAACATCAATGTTTGACGGTTTGGCTAATTGTATAAAGAAAGAATCTTATTTTGGTACGGATAAAACACGACATGTAGCTGACTCTCAGATAACTTACGTTAATTTGTCCAATGATTTTCCTAATCTGAGGCTCAAACCCCATGTCCAACATTCGATCAGCTTCATCAAGAACAACAAAAGAGCAGCGCTTAAGATTAACTTTTCCAGATTCCAAGAAATCATTCAGCCTTCCAGGGGTAGCGACGACAATATCGATACCATTGTCCATTTCCTTCAGCTGAAATCAGGTCAAGTTGTGTTGTAGGTTTTACTGCTAGATAATTAGACTTAATTGCTAAACAAGATCTCGTTACCTGAGACCACTTAGGAGCACCTCCGAAGAAGCAAACACACCGAAGAGAGATAGAGGTTGAAATCGAATTCATCACTTGCTGAATTTGCTGAGCCAGTTCCCTGGTTGGAGCCATGATGAGAGCAACTGGGCCTTCTCTTGGCTGAACTTTTGCCTGATTTATAACATGGACAAGGGCTGGAAGTGTGTACTGTAAAATATAGAGGCGAAATCTTGCTTTAACAAAAACTGCTGAATCACCGCATGTAACTTCGACCGTTAATAGTTATCTCATTACCCCCAAAGTTTTACCAGAGCCTGTTCTGGCAATCCCGATGAGATCTCTCCCACTTAGTGCAATCGGCCAGCCAACTGCTTGAATGCAAGTGGGTTTGGCGAATCCTAATCCTTGAAGAGTAGACAAAAGCGGTCCCGTGACCCCGGTATCTGCGACGGATTGGACTGCTTCCGGGACGTCTTTGCCGAGGATAACGATTTCATTGTCTTTCAGATATTGGTCGAGCTCAGCTTTGGGCCTGTATTACAAAAAATGAATACCACCAAAAGAAATGTAACAACTTGGCTGATTTCGATCTTGATACTTACCACTTATTTTGGGGCGGCTTGTAAAAGTTCTTCTGAATCTCGCCAACGGGGGCTGCAGGAGCTTTAAAAGAAGACCAGTCTTGACCTCCACCTCCGCCTCCATTCGATCCCCAAGTGTCCATAGAATTATCCTTAGATTCGTAGCTTTGATTCTGATAACCTCGGCCATTCGGAGACTTGTTGTTGTAGCTTGAAAATCCTCCACCCCCACCGCCAGATGCACCAGCGCCGTTTCGGTTGTTAGGGGACCACTTGGAATTCGAATATCCGTTGTCTACATTGAGACCCGAGGAAGTACTAGTTTGAGATCTATTGTTGGGTGACCATTGGGAGTTCGATTGCCCATTGTTGACTTCGAGTCCAGCCGAACCGTTGGTCTGAGATCGATTAGTAGGTGACCACTTGCTGTTACTGTAACCACCATCGCTTGGACGCAGTCCTCCACTACCACTACCACCACCGGAGTTGTAGCCTTGAGAACGGTTAGTTGGTGACTGTTTGGGGTTGGAATATCCTCCGCTTCCGCTATTAGCGCTCAGTCCACCAGATCCATAGTTTCCACGTTGGTTTCCAGATCTGCCGTAGTCGTTGCGGTCTTCACTTGAATTGAAACCTCCAGCTTCGTTTGCCGCTCGCGGGCTGCATGTGTACAAAAGAATAACATTTTCAGACAAAGTTTTTGAGATTCAAAATTTGAAATGGCTTCAACATGGAGGCATTGAAGACTAAAGACTAATTTAGAACAAAGTATTACCTTCGACTATTTCCCCCGAAAGGCATTTCAACTATCACAGTTAACGTAGAAATTACCAAAGTATTACAGTAAGTCTAGTAAAGCTTCAAGTTACAAAATAAGAGTCTGAAGCACTAAATAGTCCGATTAAATAGCTATCAATTACTAAATGCACGACTCGAAACTGTCCTGCTACACGAAGCTTCTTCTGATGTGGTTCTATCGGTAAACCGCCAGAAGTACGCTTCCAGTCACGACTATCACGAATCACGACTTTGGAGGTGGCGACGAAGCCAAAATAACGGCATGGACCACAGCGGTTTTGTCTACTGCAAGCAAACCAAATAATCTGAATGCTACTAATTTTCGTGCCGATGCAAATCCTCAAATTCCCTCGCAAATTCTTGTCTGCTTAGTAAGAAGCTGATCATTCTTCGAATGCACGCTTGCTGCACAATTGGACTGTAACTCAATTGTCAAGAATATTTTTGGGCGCAAGTTAAGCTCTGACGATGGTATCAGCTAAACTGGTGGTGAGGCTTAATTACCAACCTCGAGTTGCTATGAAACGTTAAATAACCCGCCAAAATTACAAATTTCTTGCAGCAAAGCAAAGAATCATGTCGATTATGTAGCGAAATCTGGTCAATTTAATGTTAAGCGATAAGGGCCAACGTTTCCATTGTAAAGGTACTTACGATATAAACAGTTTAACTACCGAACATGTAAAGAGTGGCTATCAAACTCAATTATGCCAAGGAATTCCCAATCTGATGTAAATATATGCTACAATATGCGTGCGATCCTCAAGAGGTACTTAAATAGTCCCTCTCACTACATTCCGTGAGGTAGACTCAATCAATTAATAGCTAAAATTAGCTCTGCGAACAATATATTAGCTACAAACCCGACAATATATATAAATCTTGCGACTCTTCTTGTTCTACAACTAATTTTACATCACATACCAGTTTACCATTGCAATAGGTTATTTTGCGATACGATGATAAATACATTTCATCAGTAGGGTTATAATCTGTACACCTGGGAACATACCGTTACTACCACCAACTATCAAATCACAAGCAATACGCCAGCTCGAACTCCAGGCTCGTTTCAAGAATCTACAGTAACAATTTTGTTAAATATCCTAGAGTGGATGGCCCGTGGGAGCCGTCCATAGAACCATCCATTTCATCAGTAGATCAATCAATCAGTAGAGGGAAGATACAAAAGGTTATGACGACGCATTCTTCTAACTAATGTAGCTCAAGGTAGTAGGCGAAGTATAAAGTACATTCGAAGTACAACAATTAGTACGAGTACAATTCGACAACTCCATGACGAGTTGACGACAACGAGAAGTAACAATAATAACAATGTATATAAGTGTAGCATTTAAGATGGACGAGCATCAGCTTTAACAATAGTCTCATGCGGATACTCGACCATTTTGCGTACAGAGATCAATCAATGCGTCGTAGAGACTTTTTGAAAGCACTACAGTAATAGTGCAAAACATACTTGACAACAGAGATTGGACAGAAATTGCTGGCGATTGTTCCTATCTTCATCGAGAAACACACATAACCCTTGCTTGCGTAAATCCAGTGATTCCCAAGTTCCTTCTTCTACCATCTAAGCGCACAATGTTAATCGTCTATCGTCACTATCTCTTCTCTTTCAATCTTCACTTGTTCCATATCAAATTATCCATATTAACTGTGGTGGTGGTTCGTCGTCGATTTCGTTCCACGGCCAGGGTCACCGCCAGTCCCAAATACTTCGAAAGGTGCGTCGGATGAAGAAACCACATGCACTGATGGCGGCAGGGCAAATGGTCAAGATGTTATTGATGTGGTCCGAGGCATGTTGTTGTGGGTGCCAATTGACATTATGGTTCGTTTGCGGAATCGTCCATAAATCTCCATCGTCTTCATCGTAATTATTAAATCTTTCTGCTCTTGGATGAGTCGACGCTGCTGGTTGTCGTGTGCCCAGGTGGTCGACCCTGGCCTTTTCTCAGTCCCACCGATTCTCTTTCACCATGTGAGCTAACTCGATAATAAACTTTCCCTCTTTGTACTTCTGACTAGATTCAAAGGCATGTTCCTGTCAAGATTCACAAAATGGATTTAGAATCAGAATCTTATTTCCTCAAATAGTCTTTGGTTCAAGGGACAACTCACATATTTCCATCCCAAAGTTGTACGGCAGCATTCGCAATAAATATCGGCGACGGCATGAAGTCCAGTTAGCAGTTGCCGCTCTTCGGCTGGTCCACAACCAACATTTACCCTGTAACAGTTAGAGGTTAGAGCATCATTAGAACTCAGATCTTGAAAAGTTTGATCAAGATATCAAATGACAGCTAACTTGACACTTACACAGAATTGAACAGGTAAGCGCGTCCTTGACTTCCTTGAAATGACTGAAAGAATAGAAGGAAGCCGATATTAAAATCCGTTACTGGCTCTGAGGTCCAGTTACCGCTTTTCGAAGGCGTTGCCTAGCTAAACGCTTCTCATTCTCATATTCACACTCGACTCAATTGGATAAATACATTACATGCATTTGACATCAATACGCAGGAAGAGTGCAATTTAATGGCGGATAATGCCAGAGCTTCTGTTGTGTAGGCAATGTTTATGTTTACAGCTTCCGCTACGGGCCGTTGAACCAGCAGTGACTTGACGCTTCCAGTAAAGCAAAGCAATGTACAACACAACACTGCTTGAACGCTGATTAGCGTTCGGCCTCATTTCGTCAAAGCAAGCGCATAAACACAAATATACTGCAGCTATGAGAAGTATAGAATTTAAATCAACTACTTAAGAGCTGGGAGAGATCGTAATGTAAAGCTTTTATGCTTTTGTTCGGTGACCTTTCTCAAGAGTTGTCAAGTTGAGTGTCACGGCTGCTGATGAGAATCAATAGCGAGAGGATACAGATTGACATGTGAGTTATCATGGGTAACTACCTTAGAAATGAGCTCGTCATGACTGGCGAGGTGAGCTCTGCAGTGGACACAGGAATAGAAGCGGTGGCAATTGTCCAAGTATGCCTGGAACGTCTTGACCATTGCTGCGGCCCCGTCCTTGGTGGCCATGTATGGCCCACCGATCACATTGTGATTGTGATGCTGCTGTTGCTGCTGAGGGTGACCCACGGCAGCCATTCTGAAACATGACCAAACAAACACACTGTTAGTTCAACCCAAAACCTATCTTTCCTTGTCGAATTTCATTGTTCAGATCAAGAACATGCGCAACGAAGGGTTCGGACTGGATCCAATCTTTCTTTGTTCTGAGCGAGCCACAGACAAAGGTCATGAAGTGACTTGTACTGACTGAAACTGACTTGAATTCCCTTCTGATTGGATTCGTGGGTCATTTTGAAGCTCTGACTGACTTGTAGCCGATCGATAATTTTAATGCCGTGGCTGCTGATCCAGACAATGAACAAAGGAAATGTCTGAAACACTTTCCCAGTTTGACATACCTGATGATTGGCACTGGTTCTCACCAGTGCACTGAAGATGCTTTGGAATCAATTTTCAAAGCAGGCCCTGGACTGTCACGTTGTAAAATGGGAATTACGTTAAACTTTTTCGATGGAGGAACAAAAGCGTCGACTGAAGAGCCTTGAAGATTCACAGTGTGTTGTTGGTATCACAAAAGCAGCTTCTGGAAGCCACCGAGTCGTTTATTGAGCTTGACAGTTTTTGGAGTTGATGGGCACAAAAGTATTTGAAGTCACCGTGGGAAGGGTGGATTGTTGACGTTGGTCTTGAAAGTGGTTACAGCTGTGGTGGTAATGGATCCCCTCGGAGAAAGTGGGGTCGCGCGGTGGAACAGCTGAATGACATGTGGCTGGAGGGGTGGAGGTGGGCGGATGGACAAAGGTGTGGGAGGCCCTGCGACCTGACAAGCGAAACGAGGGTCAGAGTTCACGGCTGGTGGTGGAGGCAAGACGCAATTCCTTTTTGGCGTGGTGGAAAATGGCAACAAGATTTTAGCAAGGAATGAGCTCGGAGGAGCAGTGGATAATGGGAGAGCATGTGTGTGAGTTTTGTTGTTGTTGTTCTGCTGGCATCGAGGACTGTAATGAATGCACTTGGTTACAGGCAGAGGAGGAAAAGAGAAGTTGAAATCTCCTCTCGGACATGTACACGGCGAGACAAGGGCCGTTCAAATATCATAATATAGCACGTGAATACAGAAAGCCAAATGCACTTGCTATAACATCCTCTCTCCTCACTCTCGTCTTTCCTCCTCCTTCTCCTCCTCCTCACGGATGGCTTCAATGGTATGAATGCCTAGCAACTCCCCCGTTACTTGCCGTTGTTTGCGACCTGTCTTCCGAATCCTCGTCCAAAACTCCTTGCTAACCCTCCAAGCCGCCGCGCATGGACTCTCACATCTTTCCCTGGACCAAAACAATATCAGCTGCTTTCCTCCGCGCTCGACGCGACACAAACCGGCCAAACTTACTTGCACTAAATCATCAGGAGACAAAGAAGAAACTTTTGCAAAAACGAAACTGCCTCATCTGCCTTTCCACCAACGAGAGAGTAGTTGCAAAAACCCGAACCGGAAGTTGTAATTCGGGGATCAAGCGGAGCTAGACGTACAGTATTATACATACATCTTTTGATGGCCTTCAAGACAATAGTTTCCTATGGGTTCTGCTAGAAGCTTTTGGGGCCTCCAACTTCCTTAACTTAGTTTTTAAAGAGCTGCCTGAAATGCATCGGAACAAGAAAGGAAAGATTGTAAAAGTTGGGGTTGAAGCCCGAGGAACAAGAAGGATCCATTCTCCCACAGAGCCAACAAACGGAAAACAATCAGTTCCGCGGTCTTGGTTCGTTCAAGTTGATGACTCGGGACTGATGTTGTCATTGCGAAATTCACATAAACACCTGGAGCGAGATGCGTTGGTTGGTCAAAAAAGTCAAGCGTATTCCCCCTGCAAACCGCATTATACTGTATGTTTCGAGGCGATCGTCAAAAGTTTGAGCCTGCAAAAGGAAAGTTGGCTTGTCGCCAGGCTGACGCCTGGAACTGAGCAAAGTCGGTTTGCTCAAAGGTAAATAAGAGGCGGGAGCGTCGGCGGCCATATCGAAAGTATACGGCCGAGACAAAACGAAACTTGCATCATGAGCCTTCTTCTTCATGTCGCTTTGCAAAGTCCTTAACGCTATTATTCTGTTGTTCAAAGATGAAATGGCGAAGAATCGCAGAGTGAGAGAAGAAGATGGAAAAAGTTATGTTGTCTTAGTCTCATCTGCCCCAGGTTGTCGGATTACTGGGAACAAATGGCAGTTCAAAGAAGCGTCGTAAAAGGAAATGAAACCTGAAAACTTGTGGTTGCTTCCAAATTGCGTAAAAATCTCCTCAAAGTGAAGCGATGAAAGATGAAAATATCAGGATCAAAAGATTTGGCAATGGTAGTATATATCATATATACATGCGGTTCTTAGGAGGACAAAATTAAAAAACGGCTACCACCTCGGCGGAACAACCGGGTATTGGACGGGAGTTGATGAATTCTTGTTCTCTTAAAGCCTTATAAATGATTCTCAGGAGGAGGCTTGTGAAGTTGGGGTTTTTGCAACATTTCAAGATTTGGTCAGCAGGTTAAAAGAAGGATTTAAAAGTACATGAAAGGGTATGTATGTGACTTGGTGACTTAAGATTAACGATATTCAAGATTAACGACGTAAGATTAACTCGACTCCAGATCCACCGGACATATGATTATATAGACTTTAGATTAACTGGACTTGAGATGCACGAGACTTTTGATTAACGTGTCTTGAGATTAACGACACAAG
>JAQGBJ010003176.1:0-13522 GCA_034698345.1 Sphaeridia pumilis
GAAAATACAGGGGATGGATTCTGCGCTGGGGCAGGTTGTCAAGTGAGTATTTTTTCAGTAGTTTTTAATAGGGCTCACTGAGCCGGCTGAGTTCTAAAAAACAGAATTTTAAGCGCCCCTGTATATTTTTGAACGCTTTAGATTCCTGGACATGATGCAACTGAAAGACTGGGCCATGTACCCTTACATCGAAGGCGCTTATCAGGGTCACCAGGTGGGTCACTGGGACGACTGCGCCCATCGGTTCAATTCCTGCCCGTTTTCTGATGAGCAGTTGCTTTACTACTTTAACAATTACAAAGGCGGATTATTCCAATCTTTCCGGTCGGATTTGATCAAGGATACGAGTTCAGTTTGAAGCTTTTTGTATTGAAGCCATACGGGCGAAGAGCCATTTTTGTCATATGTTTACATTGTTAATTGTTATGTATTTTGTTATAATTGTTGTCAATCAACTGCAGCTGTCCAAGTAAATTTGACTTGTGATATCCTAAGAAAACTTATTATTTTTCACGTGCCATGACTTCTGTCCTACAAGCTTACAAAACTGTCGACCACTCAAACAATTTTGAATTCAAACTATACTGACAGCCATGTTACAGACTGGACATTTAGACAACCTTGACTTTGAAGGCACGTGGAGAAAACACACACTTATTTTTCTTAGTCTTGAAAACGCTTCAGAAGCGTCGTCAACAACGCTTTCAAAATGGTCACTTCAACTTCAAAATCCAAAAGGAGCAAAAACATACTCTTAACAAAGCGCCTGGTCACAGGCGCCCAACAAACCTACGCCGTAACTTCAGCGCTGCGCGCCAGCCCCATAACATGGACCAAGGAGCGCGCGGAGCCCGCGCTCCTGGCGCCCAGCGCCATCTTGGTCTGGAAGCTGAACTGCTTTGTGTACTTTGCCTACGTTACTTTTCTGGGCTATCGGAGCGTCAACAGTGTTTTCTTCGATTTTAAAATTCCTTTGTTCCATCAAATGCTCGTTTGCTTTCTGGCTTCGCTTTTCAGCGTCGTTTTGCCGTTTGTCTACGCTGTTTTCAGTAGGTTCGAAGATATTTTGGCTTTCCAGCAGCGACTTGTCAAGAGGATGCGGCAATTACAAGGTTAGTAAATTCAAACCGCGACTGTGGCGCCATCTCTTGAAACGGAGGTTGAACTAACTTGTTGTTTCAGGGTTGCTTCAGAGAGATGAAACGTTGAGGAAGCCAATAAGACCTGTGGCGTTTTCTGAAATTGGCCTCGTTTTGTCAGCGATGTCGTTCCTGGCATGCGGTGTTTTGATCGCTTTCATCAGCCTGACTCATACGGTTCCTGAAGCGTCGCCATTGACGCTTGTTTGGGCGGTATCAGCTGGTTCTGGTGTACTTGAAACGATAATTTTTCGAATTGTCAATACGGTTTTGACGTGTTACATGATTTCAACGGCTGTTGGAGCTGTGATGACTGTGTACATTTCAATTATTTATTTTTTGGCGCTGGTCATTTCAGTATTGCAGTATTTGAGGTGAGTTTCTGAATATTGATGAATTTGAGCGATTAATTGTGATGGTTTGTTTGACAGATCACGTGGAGAAAAATGCCCTTTCGAAACCCAATTTCGCTTGTATTTCTACCTACAAAGGCTGGTGACAGAATGCAATGTTGTCTTTTCAACGTTGTTTCCACAAGTCCTCTTCCTGTCAACCTTGCTCAAGGTCGTTTGCTTCTACTGCGGGCTGCGGATAGGTGGCGCTGTTGGAGGGATTTTGGCGGGTATTGGAGTGGGCACGTGGGTGTTCGATGCGGTAACTCAGTCGTGCCTTGCTGAAGTGTCGGCGAGTTCGACAAGGACCTTGCAGGGGTGGAAGAGGAGGCGGGGAATTCGAAAGGTGGGAGGAGGAAATGAAGCGTTGGAGGTGGAGAAAATGTTTGGTGCGCTGCGGCCGCTAGAGGTCAGTTTGGGCGGGTACTTGAAAATGAACAAGGGGTGGATGTTGGTGGTGACGCAGGTGATTACTGAGGCTACGATGAATTCGATTTTGCTTGGCAGGGCTAGTGCGTAAATTTAGATGCAAAATAATAAGACGTTAATGATCTTCTTTCTTTAATAAAACCATACTTGATAAGAATTAAACAATAAACAATGTTCACAGAAAACAAATTTAGACACTTTAATCTTTGTTCAAGGTTGCACGGTTTCTTTTTTGTGTTTGACGAGGTTATGTTTTCGAAGATGAATTGCTGAAACGGCAGTATATTCGCACGATTGGCACTCGAACGGTTTCTCTCCAGTATGAGTGCGGATATGTATTTTCAGACTCTCCAGCCGCCGGTAGCTTTTATCACACTCGTTGCACTTGTAGGGGCACTTATCGTTGGTGTGAATTAGGAGATGATTTTTTAGGGCTGACGGATAGTTGGTTTCGTATGAGCAATACTGGCATTTGAACCTTTTGATGTTATTGTGCGCCTCCTGGTGCAGCTTGAGGGCACTTTGCCATGCGAAATTGGCGTCGCAAATGTTGCACTTAAAAGGTTTTTCTCCAGTGTGGATCACACCATGAAGCTGTAGACTTTGCTTCCTCTGGCAAGCGTAGTCGCAAAAGTCACATTTGAACCGTTTGGTTGCTTCCGTGGTTCAGCTTGTGCATTCGAAGGTACCCCTTTGAAGTGAAGCTCGCACCGCATTGCTTGCACTCGAAGGGTTTTTCGTTAGTGTGGCTACGCTCGTGTGTTTTCCTGTAAGGAACACAACTGAACTGTTTGGAGCAGAAACGACAACTCTTTGATTCAACCGTTGATCCCCGCTGCTGGTGATTTTCGTTTGGTCCAAGCGGGTTGTGTTGCCTAGCAGTATGCAATCCGAGGGATGTTTTCGTGTTAAAGCTGGCTGGACAGTCTTCGCATTTGAACGGCGTTTCTCCAGTGTGATATCTACTATGCACTTTTAGCGTTCTGGGTCTGCTGGTACTGAAGTCACACATTTTGCATTTGAACTTGTTGATGTTGGTGTGATCAATCATGTGTTGTTTGAGATATTCGGGTTGTGTGAAGGAAGCGTCGCACACATTGCATTTGTGAGGTTTTTCAACAGTGTGAGTGTACCCGTGCCTTTTAAGCCTATTTTTGCTGCTACAAGCGTAGTCGCAGGAATCGCACTTGAATCGCTTAGTTTCATTGTGGGTGAGCATATGGGTTCTACGTTGGCCTCTCGACGAAAATCCTTTGCCGCATTTGTCGCACTTGAAGGGCCTTTCTCCGGTGTGTGTTCGTTCATGATCTTTTCTGGAAGGTACGGAGGTGAACACTTTTGGGCAGAAACGACACTTTTTCGATTCTTCTTTTGGAACAGGCTTTCCATATTCGTCTCCTGGACTGCGCTCTTCGTGTTCCCTTGAAACGTGGACGCCCAAGTAGCGTTGAGTGTTGAAACTGGCGCTGCAATGGGAGCATTTGAAGGGCGTTTTTCCCATGTGACCTCGACTGTGGAATTTCAGGTTCTTGAGAGTTTTGCTTGCGAAATTGCACAACGTACAGACGAAGGACTTTTTGGTCGAATGGCTCAAAATGTGTCGTTTGAAGTCACCAATGCGTTTAGACGAGTAATGACATAGATGACACTTGAATTTCTTTTTGAGGTTGTTCGTGACTGTGCTGATTTTGTGGTCGCCTGTTGATCTTTGCAGCCGATAATGTTTATCCTTTGGAGGTCTGAAACGATAATGAAAATAAAGAGTCAAGTACTTATTTCCACAAGTTGAGAAGTAAAACGTGGAAAACGAATTGCAGTTACAGCGGTTGTGCGGCAGCTTTTATCAAATTTGACCTACCTGCAATTTTTGCTGTGTTCTAGAAACGCTTTCGGGGTTCGAATATATTGGCGACACCCTTTGCAGAGAAACCAACGGTTCGCCCAATCCATTGTTGATTGCACTTTTCGAGGGCCAAGTTTTATTGAAACAAGAATATTTCGTCGCTAGTTCTTCCACTCACTATCAAGATGGATCTTGATTGATTCTAGAAGTAACACTGCTGAATGAGGGCGGAAATTATTGATTGACTTTTAAAAAAATGTCATGTTCCCTTGGATTTTACCAGATCACAGCATTGAGCAAATTGAATCAGCGACTCAACAATCAGATGAACTTGAAATAGATAGACAAGGATTCAAAGTAAGTCAAAGTTTTTTGTCCAAAAACCGACGAGTTTCTCCAATCAAATATTTTGTAGAGTTCCACACGTGGAATACAAAGTGCATGCTGGTGCTGGAGCAGCTTTGAATTTGAATTAGGCCGCGCAATGACGAGCATGTTTTGAGAAGGAGGGAAATGTCCCTGTTTGAACTTGCTCTTTCTCGCGGTATAAGTTGAAAGGGATTAAGCCTACGTTGTAATAAACAATCATAATAAAGCACACGGTGCTGTAAGATGGATCCTAGCCGCTTAGTTAACTCAGTTAAAGGATGTTGAATTTTTTAGTTTTGATGCCGCTAAATGCCTCGCCCCCTACACTGTATTTAGAATTTCCCTCCAGGCCCCAAGGAGCTCTGAGCTGGACCGGTCTTTTAAACTACGGATCACATCTTCTTCACTTTTGCCGCTTCATGCCGGTTTGCATCTTCCATTCATCCAGCCGCAGTGTTGATGAACGGCGGCTGAGAATGGAAAAGTACAGATTTGCGAATTCCTTGATATCTCCTTAATGGAAAGGAATTCGCAAACCAAAGTACAAATAGACAATAGAGCGTTCAAAATGACCTATTTAACATGCCGCTGTAGTACCGCTAAAAGTACAAACTGCGGAAGTTAAATATGTCACAAGGTTTCCCACACGCTTTTTAATATGGACTGGGGTCCATAATAATTGTTATAAATGAATGATGTTGAACAGTAGAGGAAAATGGGCCATTTACAGCCCTCCGCTAATTTTAACCCCCAATGGGGTTAATTATTGCCCCTGTGAGGCTGGATTTTTGGGACTTGTTTCGATGTTTTAAATCTCTCGCCTATGTTTGAAGCGGGCGCGGTTTAGAAGCATACCGCAAAGACAGCTTTGGGTCATGGCCCCAGCTTGGCGAGTCGCTAGCAATGTGGATTCAAGCGAGTAAGATTTCGATGTTTGTTTACATTTTTGAATCAAGCGCCATCTGCGCTCTGACTGGTTGATTGTAATCGAGCCAGCAGGGCTTGGATTTTGAAGTTGACGTTTTGTTGTCGTCTGAAATGAAGCACTTGAGGGAACGAAATCGGTAACTTCGAGGAGTTGGGCTTTGAATGTTGAAGTAATCGGACGAGTATTATTGTTGTAAAAGTTTAATTGTGATATAGGGTTCGAAGGAGGTTAATTAAATGTCGCTAAAAGTTCAATACCTCAAACCGCCGTCTATTCATTTATCACTAGATTTAGAGATTCCAGTTTGCCCATTAGACTTTAGAACTTCAAGTTTTAGACGATAGTCAATCAGTCAGTTTCAGCCACAAATCAAAACCAAGGCTACAACCCTACTTTTGGTAGATTTAGGAGCGTACCAGTTAGCTACTAGCTGTTATCACAATCATCAAGAATAGCTTTCTCATCTTTTCAATCAGTCGAGTCAGTCAGTCAGTTTCAGTCAAAAATCAAAACCCAGCTACAATCCTGTTATCTGGTAGATTTGGGAGGGTAGCAGATAGCTAGCGGTTTCAGAAGCAACCATCACAAATTTTATATTTCTAAACTTTTCTCAACCTATCGGTTTCTACCTTTGGCAAATTTTCTAAAAGAGAATATCGTCACATCAAGTTTTGGATTTTGGTGCAACACATTGATGATACCTTAGCAGAAACGGTAAGTAAAATTAGAATGGTATTCAGTTCTGCTGTTTGACTAGCATTCAGTCTTCGATTGCACCCGATTGTGGGATTTCTTGTTTGAAGGTAACTTGTGAGCATCTGAAAAATTTCGAATTAATTGCCATTACCCTTTGCTACTCTAGAAATACATTTTAATTACACATAAATTATGAAATTACCGTCTTAGTCATTCTTCTTGGTCATGGCTTGGAGATGCCAGTTGTTGATCAGAATCGTCCAAATTCGATACGGTGTCTCCATTCTCACTCTCGTCCATGTCCGCATCATCTGATCCAGCTACCAGGTTGGCCTGCAGGGGCAACATCAAAGGTGGAATCAATACGAACTCATTCTCGTCGTCGCTTTGATCACAAGCCAAATCCAGCTCGTCGGAGATATCATTATCAGCTTCATCGAAAACCTACGGATTTAAAAGGGTCTAAGGATCACACATTTCAGTTCACAAATACACGGCTAAAAGATTACCTCTTCTTGATAATCTTCTTGACATTCTGGATATCGCGCTTTATAATCGTCCAAATCGAAGTACGGAATACGGTAAACTGGAATATATTTCTGGACGTACATGAATAATTTTCTGGTTTTCTACATTTTGAAATTCAGTCGATGGTTCCATTTTGAAAACATGCGTCCTGCAGTCCATATTACGTGGAGAAGAATAACACCACGATTGAAATTCCAAAAATTTGTTTGCGAACCGTAGCGTCTACCGACGCTTCATCAATGCACACTAATAGCATGCCGTTGTATTCGGAAAACAGGCGTAGAACGTCAACGTTTATAAGGACAGAAGTTTTAAACGTTGCCGATGAAACTAAAGACTGCTTGGGTGAAATGTTCAAAGCAAATTTGCCTCACAACTTATGCGCTGCGGTCACGGCAAAGTTCAAAAACTATCTGATGCAAATTTTGGAGGTAATGGAGAGAAAGGCCGTATAGTTTGATATCTATAAAATCCCCGGTTTGCATGTTCGAAGTACTGGAAGCCGTTTGCCAAAATCGATTCAATCAAGTTTATAAAATTTATGTTTTAGAGCAAGAGAAAGCCCTTGAGCCTTGATTCGAAGTAATTTGATTTCATCTCAACATGATACTGTTAGGTGACTCTTGGAGTATCTCTAGAGTAAACAATGCAACCGCAATCTTACGAATGTGGTGGCTGATGTGCAAAAACCCATCAAGGATTTCTCTCGTCGTATCTTTGGGTGCCAAACACAGTATGACGGAAGGTTCAAAAAATCACAACATGAAAGAATTGAATTGGTTCAGTTGTTGTGTTTTGCAATTGACGCAAAGACTATTTTTCGGTAAGTTAGATTTTACATTCGAAAGGCCTAATTAATTGTTTTGACCTAAACCATTTTCTGTGGTTTACAGCGCATTGCTGGCCACGACAGATTTTTCTATACGACCACATCCACCGGACCATTTGGTGGAACCTGAAGCTTCGGAAACTTTTACGCAACTAGCATAACAGCAGTTTTTTTTAGTAATTACACTTCTGTTGGAATGCTAAATACCGAATTGCCGAATTTTGTTCCCATTCAGTCTACTTATCTGCAAGCACCTGTTTCAACGCCGCTATCCTTCTACCCTGATCAAACCAGCAGGTGAATCTACATTCGGAACTAAAGCTTCACAACCTTTCGCCCCTTCGTTATCATCACTCCTCGGTACTTATACGGACGATCAGCAACCTAACACCTTTTTTCCAGTATTAGTACCGCTGCTACAATCTCAATCGTTGTTTGGTACGTTTATTTTATTGCGTTGTTCAATGAAGTTGCAATCTTTTTTTTACAAAATGAATGTTTGCGCAAGCACTTGTTCTACTCACTCGATGCAAGATTAAGATTAGTGTTTCGATACGATTAAATCCGCCGGTCCATTCGGTGGAAGCGGAAGCTTCGGAAACTTTGACAACACAAACGGATTACTAGCGACTTGAATCTTTCGGCAAATTGGGGGAATGATCTAAGGCTATCCTTTTGGTATTCATCCAAACGGCGCTCGCTTCATACATGTGCGGGAATTAAATAGGTCCGAACGGGGCTACAAATAGCCAATTTTCTTCTACTGTTGAAGATGTCCGTTTTCTCTTTCATCGTTTTTGGGTAATCCTTCTTGACCTCAAAGCCAGCAATAAGCATCTACCTGCGGCAACATATACGTCAGTCTAATCAAATTTTGATCATGTTGAATTTCTTTATTAGTGCGAGTACAGCAGACGTGGCAATTCAATCTTAAATTGAACTAGAAATGTATAGTTAAGTCTGAGTTTCATTAAAGTTATTACTACCGCACTTCTGCTTCGCTTAACGACTGCGACTTCGGAACCCGTTTTACTTGCCCTTGTATTTGATAATGCTCGTCTCGTGCTTAGCTGCTTGATGTATCGCGTATTCCGTATTTTCTTGTAAACCCGGCTGCTTGGCAATAACATGTAATTGCTGAATTTTCAATGCCTATGGGCTGATTGATTGACACAATTCGGCGCTCGGTATATTGATAGCTTGATATTGATTAACATGTAGAAGCTTTAGGATATATTTCAAATCAATATTCTGGGGCTTGATGAAATTTATATAAAAGACAAATATGTGCGCCCATGGGACATTCGCTGGTTACGACTTTTCGTATGTATATATATTTTGATGGTGTTAGCACCTGCGCGCGAAATGCAGAAAAGTGCTCGTTTTGTTTGTAATAATATTTTAATGTGAGTGTAATTGCTTTGGCGGGAAATTGCCAAGTGCGGTGGACCATGATTTTGCAGATGTCATAGAGTAAAATGTTGTGAGTAATTAATTGAACTGAATTTTCAATGCCGGGACTGATTGGCTGACACAATTCGGCGCTCGGCATATATTGTAACCTCTGTAGAAGCATGTAATATATATTGCAAATCAATAATCTGCTGAGGCTTTATGAAGTTTATATAAAAGACAAATATGTGCGACCATGGGACATTCGCTAGTTACGACTTTGAAAACTCGTTTGCAAAATAAACTTGTGGAGAACCGGACAGCGACAAAGCTTTTGACATGATTAAAAGGACACATTCGACCGGACCGGTTGATTACTTTGAGGCTTTCCAATTAAGTGTTAAGACTATGAATTTCAGAGCAGTTGCGGACGTGACAATGTGGCTGATGGACACGATGAGCAATGAGCAATTGGCACGTAAGCAACCAAGTAGTCCGACTCTGAGACCATATCAGTCAGTTGTCTATTGACCGCCACTGACCAAACTCCTTCTAGTTCTCGAATTAAACTTTGCAACTGCAACTCGAATAGCTTCATTCGGAGCCTACAAAATGCTGCGAACTCTGAAACGTAATCTACGACGGACAGTCGTGGGGCCCTTGAAGTGGTTCATGTCCTTGTCATTTGAAACTGCGGTTCACTGCAGTCTGACATATCTCCGCGTTATCTCACTCATCTCCGGTGCCCCCATTGTTTTCGTCGACGATGTCGTCTCGGTCGACACGAGTTTGTTCAAGCGCCTCTTTTGGACTGCAAGCCTCAGCGTTCTATGGTTCCGCGCTTTTTTTCATTGCTGGAGCTGTGACCCTGAGCCTGTGAGCGTTGACCGATTTTGGAATCCGTTTTTCTTGCCCTTGTATTTGATAATGCTCGTTCCGTGCTTAGGTGCTTGCTGCATCGGATATTCCGTCTTTTCTTGTGAACCCGGCTGCTTGGCAATGACATGGAATTTCATTCTCAAGCATAAATCGACAGTCAAGTCACCTAAAGTCCTAATTTGGTTCATGTGCATCTTCACACCGGCATCGTGCGCATGTAATCTGGCTATAAATATTCTATTCGCCCTCAACCCAAATTTGGTAGTCCAATTCCGCTTCGCCGTGACTTGGGCGCTCCAAGAAGGCTTTTTGAACTCTGGAACAGTTTACTACGGTCTCGTTGCCATGACGACAGTCGCTGACTTTTGGTCTTTTTTTGTTGTCTCATGTGTATTTTGTGATGTAGCCATTTGCCACATGTTGTTCTTGGAAACGTGGACGAGCGTCATGAAACAGCTGCTGGACAGGCAAATGCTACCATTTTGCTTCTTGGATTTTTAAACACCTTGATTTTTGTTTGTAGATGCAAAAAGAGGATTTCAAAAAGCGCAGTAATACACGTTTGGCAAAGGCTTCTGGAACTTGTCGTCGCTATTCAGGTTTTCAACATTGGCAACTCGACCGCCATCTTTCTCGTAAAGTTGTTGTGTTTGGCTTGGACCGTTTTAAGCGCAGCCGCCATACTGATTTTGGATTTTCGTGACAATTTCCTTTTTCTGGTCATCATGTCTTACGGAAGCGTTATTTGCAGCATCGCCTTCCCGGCGATTTACCACCGCGCTTACGGCGTCTGCGCGGGACTTGAGAGGGCGAAACGGGAACTGCTGAAATTCCGACAGTTGGATCGGAGACTTGGAGCGGTTTCGACCAAAGGCGTTCAAGTCGGCAGCTTCAGGACTTTTGAACGCGAGTCGGATTTGATCTTTTGGGATTTCATCATCAAACAGGTCATCAATGTTGTTTTGATATAGTCTGCAACAATTTGTGGATTTTGCAAATCCTGAGACCCTGGCATCAGATTCCTCGTTGGGGGTTTTGGATATTGCTGGCAAGTAATTTGAAAAGATACCTCAAGTAGTCCATGTTGAACGAATATTTCATGAGTTTGTTTGGTAGCTTGACGTGTGGACTAAAGACGACAATAAAATGAATTTTTAATACAAGTGTTGGCTGGAATATTGGACGACACAATTCCTTGGCAAAGTTTGAGGAGTTGTCAGGAATGTCGGTGTTTCGAGGTTCGATTACGAAAGTGCAAAACGGGAAAAGTTGAAGCGCCATAAAACGTTCGGTATGATTAAAAACAAGCCTTTATTACCACCGCATGATTCTTTAAAGTTTTTAATCAAGTTTATGGCTTCCATAACAGTTGTTTAGTCCACATGGACAAAGCGACGAGTTATTTGACAATCCGACTCAAAACAAAAGTCCCTATTTCGCAAGTCTCCATATCCTAGGGCCAATACATACTTGTGGCAAACTAGAACCAGCGTCAAAAAACTGTTGCCAGTACTTGGGATATTTGGATACAAAGCTGCTAAAAAGTCACAATATATGCACTTGAACGATTCAGCTTCTTGGTGGCTGAGTTTGTGGCTAAGCTGTTCAGTTCGGCGAAACCCTTAGCGCAGACGTTGCATACAAAGGGCTTTTCGGCTGTGTGCGTCCGCTCGTGAACTTCAGCTTTCCTGCGTGGAATGGGACCGAACAATTTGAAGCAGAAACGACAGACTTCGGGTTCACCGGTTGACGGTTCCAGGTACTTGATAATTCAATCTCTTGGCATTTTACTGGGTTCTTCTACTGAGGGTTGAGGTGAACCTTTTGAAGCGATGAGGAGGAATCTTACTTGGATTGCGGATGGAATTGAAGGACGTTTCTGTCGCTAGAGGGCTTGTGGATGTTACTTGGAACTTGGGCAGGTTTTTGTATGTCTTTTAAGGCTGCTGGAAAAAACTGTCGAATAATTGCACGAAGCGCATTTGTAGGGTCTGTCTTCTGTGTGACTAACGAGGCGATGGCTGGAGAGAGTACTTGCTGAAATGGCAGCATAATCGCAAAATTGACACTTGTAAGGCTTGTCTCCAGTATGAGTGTGGGTATGCTGTTTCAAATTCTGCAGCTTTCGAAAGCTTTTGTCGCATAAATTGCACTTGTAAGGTTTCTCGTTGGAATGAATCCGTGAATGGTATTCAAGGGATGCCGGGTAATTAGTTACGAACTGGCACGAGTGGCATTGGCATTTGAACCTTTTGATGCTGCTGTGAACCTGCTGGTGACTCTTGAGGCTATATTGCCGTGCAAACTTGGCATCGCAAACGTTGCAATTAAAAGTTTTTTCTCCCGTGTGAGTCACTAGATGATATTGTAGATTATGCTTCCTCTGGCAAGTGTATTCGCAAAGGTCACATTTGAATGGTTTGGTTGCTTCGTGGGTCAGCTTGTGATTTCGGAGGTACCCCATTGACGTGAAGCTCGCACCGCATTGCTTGCATTCGAAGGGTCTTTCGTTAGTGTGGCTACGCTCGTGCGCTTTCCTGTAAGAAACAGAACTGAGCTGTTTGGAGCAGAAACGGCAACTCTTTGATTCAGCCTTTGAACTTCGTGATTCGGAATTTTCTTGTGGGCCAACTGGGTTGTGCTGTCTCGCAGTATGAAATCCGAGGGATGTTTTCGTGTTGAAGCTGGCTGGACAGTCTTCGCATTTGAACGGCGTTTCTCCAGTGTGAAAACGACTATGCACTTTTAGCTCTTTATATTTTTTGGTACTGAAATCACACATTTGGCATTTCAAATTTTTGACAACGCTGTGAACAATCATGTGCCTTTTAAGGGTACATGCGTCTCTGAACGAAGCGTCGCACACTTTGCACTTGTGAGGTTTTTCACCAGTGTGAATGCGTCCGTGAGTCTCAAGCTTCTTTTTGTCGTTGCAAGCATAGTCGCAGGAATCGCACTTGAACCGCTTAGTTTCGCTGTGGATGAGCATATGGCGTCTACATTGACCCCTTCGCGTGAACTCTTTGCCACATTTGTTGCATTTGAAGGGCCTTTCTCCGGTGTGTGTTCGTTCATGCTGTTTCCTGAAAAGTACGGCGGTGAAAACTTTTGGGCAGAAACGACATTTCTTCGATTCTTCTTTTGAAACAGACTTTCCAATTCCGTCTCCTGGATCGCGTTCTTCGTGTTCTCTTGAAATGTGGAAACCCAGGTAGTATTGAGTGTTGAAACTGGCGCCGCAATGGCAGCATTTGAAGGGTGTTTCTCCCATGTGACCTCGACTGTGATTTCGCAAATCGGTGGAGGTTTTGCTTGCATAGTTGCACAACTTACAGACGAAGGACTTTTGGGTCGAATGGCGCAAAACATGTCGTTTGAGGTCAGTAATACGTTTAGACGAGTACTGACACAAATGGCACTTGAATTTCTTTTTGAAGTTGTTCGCGACTACGCTGGTTTGTTGGTCGTCTTTTGATTTCTGAAGCTGATCATGTTCTTCGTTGGAAGGTCTGTAAAAGTTATAAAAGTTGAAGTCAATTATTGTTTCTCGCAATTTGGGAACGAAACTTCAGGAGATGGTATACTTTCTCTACCAGCCTCAGTTAATCTCGGCTTAGCTCCAATAATTTTTAAATTTGAGTTACCTGTCATTTGAAGTCAAAAAAGTGTCCACGTTTTGCTCGAGACTTTTACATTCGCTATTCTTATGGTCCAGAAACGCTTTTGGGGTCCGAATATACTGGCGACACTGTTTGCAGAAGAACCAACGGTTCTCCCAATCCATTGTTGATTGCATATCCACGTTTCGAAAACCTAGTTTCCAAAATCGAATATCCGGATATACCACCGGACCACAATGCTGGAGTCACTGGAGTGGCTGAGTTGACAGTGAAATCAGCTGATGCTTTGGGTGCAATTCCACAGAGATGGAGGATAAATCTTCTGGTTTAAACTGTGGCTGTGAGACTAATTTATACTTATGTTCATCAGAACCATGAGACTAGATAAGACGATAAGAGTCAGAAATCTGCACAGCTTCATACACAGATATAGCACTGTACAAAGAAACACTGTTCCATTTAGCTCATCTTATGCGAC